>JAVQJG010018774.1:0-20091 GCA_036024015.1 Craterocephalus amniculus | reverse complement strand
CATTCCAGTTCACTCTGATTCTTTCTAAATCATCCTAAATCATTCAGTTAATTCTGATTTATTCCAGTTCATTCAGAGTAATTCCTAATCATCGTTATTCATTCCAGTCCAATCTGATTCATTATGATTCATCCCAAGTCATTCTGATTAATTTTCATTAATTCCACTTCTTTCTAATTCATTCCAAATCATCCCGATTCATTCTGATTCCATCCAGTTCATTCTGATTCATTTTGGTTTTCTCATGTTCATTCTGTTTTATTTAATTCTTGTCTAAACAATCTAGTTAATTTGTTCACTTTAGTCCAACTTATGACACAAAAATTACCTACCAGGAAGGAAAACCTCCATTGACTCTGGACTGAACCCTGGACTGGACCCTGGACTGGACCCTGGACTGGACTCTGTACTAGTCTCTGGACTGGACTCTGGACTCTGGACTGGATTCTGGAATGGACTCTGGACTGAATGGGAGCAGCTCAGCTCAGGCTCCAGACTCTGTGGTGTCTTCATGTCTCCATGTGGGAGTTTAACAGAAGCGCAGGCACTGCTCAGCAACCTGCCGGAGGAGGATATGTCCTTTAATGTCATTTAAAGTTGGACAGATGTGTGGTGAGAGGCAGTGGGAATGAATCTGGGCTGTTTAACTAAGCTCTAGCATACCTCAGGAGGTGATGGATAAATAATTAATTGCAAACAGCAGCCGTAAAGGACAGTATGCCCAAAGAAATGAGTCTGAGGAAGGTGGGCATGACTCATCCTCATCCTCAGGCCCCTGCAGAGCATTATAGCACCAAGGAAAACCAGCGAAAAGGCAAGCGGTGGACAGAAAGAAGGAAATGAAAGATAAAGATTAAACAAATGTGACAAAAGGAAACAGATTCTCATGGAATCAAGCTCTCTATGTGTAATAAAAGTTACCCTTCGGCATGGCTGCATTTTATTCCCTACAAATCATCCCAAAACGGCTTAGCATGCAGAGCTGGAACCTTACACGTCACTGGAGCCTAAACAGGAGCATTAAATTTCCCACGGATAGCACCACACCACTGATGATGTCTTGGATGCATACGTAGCAGACTTCATCCAATCCAACGGTCACTGTGAACGTTGCCACGTGGGAAGCAATATCATTACGTTGCTGAGCCATCAGCAGCTGGCACCGCAAGTTTCCATGTCAATCTGAAAATACCAGCTTCCCCTCTCAGATCAACGCTTTCCCCTCCCACCATGCAGAGAGAACAATTCTCCAGGAGGTTCCGCTCCCTCCAAGATCCTTCCAGGATGATCCTGTTGGGATTTGTGTTTAGTTTGTTCACCTTCTTCCTCCTAGTTCTCCGTGTGGCCAATTATCTGGATCTGGGGCCTCATTTATCAACAGTGCGTAGGACCACGTGTATATTCTGTCTTACGTACAACATTTGCAATGTGTGTTCGTACAAAAAAATGGGCATTTATCTACCGTGCATACACCATTCGTACGCTCATCAGTAAATAATCAATGTTGACAAATCCCACGTATGCTTAACCACCGTGCTCATTCATGTTCGAGCTCATCTGCATGCAGAAACGCCATCATTTAATCAGATATAGAGACAACACTTCAGGGATGAGAGATGAACCTGCAAACCAGATGGATCCGGCCGATCTGAACAATAAAACACTAGAATGATCTGATGAAGCTGAATAGTGTTTTATTGTTAAAACGTCCGGATCCACTTTGCTTTTCATCCACTAACGTCCTGCCTGGATGATTTAACTTCGATTAATTTGATTAAAGGTGCTCAAGAATGGTTGAGTTGGGTATTAATCCTTGTTCTGTGATGTGATATGTAGCCCAAATAAAATTGGTTGGGTCTGCAACGGTTCAGAACCTTCCTAAAAGGCTGTCCAAAGTGCTCTGTATGTGTGTTTGGTGAATAACACCTGAATAATCGTTTTGCCCTTTTTGGTGCAGTTTCTGAGCTTATCTGGCAACCTCATTATGAAATGCACGAAAAACGTTGACGTCATCGGTCATCACTATGAACTGCACTTGGTGATTGGCTGGCTGCCATTACCTTCACTTAACTGCCATGGGGTATTTGGTGATATGTTCGAGCCAGAATCAGAGGAGGAGGCGGAAGAAGTTTGCTCACCGCTGGCGCAGCCAGGGAAAGCAAGACGGGTACCGATACCAAACGCTGATATTGATATCCCTCCCTCTCTCACACGCACTGACTGCTGCGTATGTGGATTTATCAAAGTTTGCTCTGAGAGTAGCGCTGCACTGTCACACAGCACGGAGCGCATCCCCTCCTCCTCCCATTCTTTTGTTGTTGTACCGTCACACGGCCGTGACTCCAAACAACGACAATGTAGCTCACCCCAAAACCAACTGCACATGGAAGCAGTGAGCACTCAGCATTTTGCACCTGGTCACTCTCTCCTACCACAGCGACTTTGCTGCACCTCGGATTCATCACGAGAATTGCAATTTCGCTGGGAGTACCGCAGGTTTCCGCTTCCCCCAGAGTTCCCGTCTATTTTTATTAATTTAATCGCCTGACTAAATGCTGCTGCAGGAACGGCTGCTGTCATATAAATTTTCATATCCCACTCTGCTGGCGAATCCGCTGCTGTTACATCATTCAGATATCAACGATCCGAAAACACTGATGACAGCCAGACCTGTTTCACTATGAATGTAATTTCATACAGTGCACCAACATTACATTATTCATCAAGACATTATTTTGAGAGACTTGGGCTGAAAGTTATAACCGGGGGTGAGATGGTTCTTCAGCTCACGCCGCATTTACAGGAGAACACGGCAGGGAACTGGGTGTTTCAAAGTAAAAGTCGAAATAGCCTATAGTGTTTTATTGTTGAAGTTGAGCGGATCCACTTTGTTTTTCATCGACTTACTTCCTGCCTGAACATGATCTAGCTTGACGAGAACTCCAAGGTATCGCATGCCTCTAGTTTGAACACATTTCGAAGGGGTTTGTGTCTGTGCGGGAGCAGATGCTCATTGTAATGTGATGTCACATTACAGGCAAACACACATTGGCCTTTTTTCTGGTGGCAATTCATAAAAGGGGAAATACCAGAAAAGGAGATTATGATATTGCCTGGCACTTTGTGTGTATTCTCAACTGCAGTGAGACTCTGAACCATCATCGAAAAAATGAAAATGATGATTTTAATTCTCAATCCCCTTTAAGTATGGGTCATACTATTTCTTCTTCTGTCATATCTCATTTCCATTTCAGGCACTTTGTTTGATAATCATGTGCGAAAACACAGAGGCATTGAGCAGGCTTTTGCACCATGGAACATAATTTTTCTTCCTCCTCATTCATGTAATCAGTGGGGAGGGAGGCAGCCATGAAAGCATCTTTATAGGTTCTCCAGTCATACACTTGACTTTTTTGTAGCCTTCCATCAGCTTTAAGCAGACTCCTTCAGGACAGCAGACAGGGTCCCTAGGAGCTCCCGATTTGCCAATTGATGCAGTTTCAGGTAATTCTCACACTGCTAAATGAAAATAATGATCAGAAGATTTGTTACTAGTACCCAAGGTGGGAAAATCCTGATGTTGAGGAGGAACTGTGATACCTGAGTGAAAACGACTCGTTCCAGGAGTTTGGACATGAACGGTAGGAGCGAGACCGGCCGGTAGTTTTCCACTTGGGCTGGATCGAGTGATGGTTTTTTCAGCAGTGGGGTGACCCTGGCCTGCTTGAAGGCGCAGGGGAACACACCAGATTTCAGGGAGGAGTTGATAATGTGGGTGATTGCGGGCTTGATGGTAGGAAGAATGCTCTGCAGGATCTCCGTAGGAACCGGATCCAGAGGGCGGGTGGTTGGTTTGGAGGCTACTAGAAGTTTAGAGACTTCATCCCCGTTCAGTAGCCTGAAGGAACAGAGTGAAGGACCGGTGACCGAATGGACCAGACTGGGACAGTCAGGCTCAGAGAACTGATTCCTGATGAAGGCGATTTTGTCCGAGAAGTGGGAGGCGAACATATCTGCAGTCAGGTCTGTGGGTGGCTGAGCAGGTGGAGGGCAGAGGAGGGAGTTGAAGGCCATGAACAGTTTTCCCATGTTAGGAGCATCTGGATCTTGTTTTGGAAGAAGGCTATCTTGGCAGCCTTTAAACTGGATGTGAAGCAGGATTGTACTCGGGTTTAAACGGGTTTTTTGACCAGTGTGAAAGGGGTATTATATACACAGTAATTCACTATGCAACGTATTGTCTTTATGTTCCTGCGGACGTTCATAAGTTCTTGCCTCTCTGGATTCGGCGTTTCCTGTTTTTCTTTTGGTCCTGTGCCGTGTCGCTTTTTGTTTTTTGGTGCCTGAAAATGACAAATAACGGACATGCCATTGTGTTGGCAAAGTAAGAAGTTTCCTGTCCATGATTTTAGAATTTCCACATGTTTCAGGGCTTTTGTGCATCCGTCGCCTGATGCAACAAACCAGAAACTGCAGGGTCAGTGTCAGGCGGTACGGCTGAAATGCGGCATGTGAAAGGGTCAGACCAGAAAAAAAGAACATGAGGAAGAAGTTGGGTGGTTGCAAACAACTTTATAAGCAGTGCCACCAACTGGTTTACAAAACTGATGTCAGAACACAGACGTGAACTCAGACCTGACCACTAGAGGAAGCATTTACTTCATAACCATTGCAACACAAAAGAAGCATGGATGTTAGAGGGGAGCTGTCGTATGATAACGCCCGAAACGGATGCACGTGTTGTGTGTGTTAAGACCCATTTATGATCGACTCAGTTTTCAATGCGTTTTCAGTTTTCAATGCGTTTTCAGGCTCCTTGTGCATCCAGCATTGGACATGGAAGACGGAGTAATACCGCCATGGCAGTGTTGAGCATAGTTGAGCAGAAACAAACTAGAGAAGAAGAAGAGGAAATCCGTAGAAGAAGAATGAAGACAAGAAAACATTAAAAGTCACACAAGCTTTAGAAATGAGGCTCTGCAAGTATTCAGGGAGTGTTGGTGGTTAGAAACAACTTTAAAGCAGCGCGTTTGTGCCACCAGCTTATGTCTGTAACCAACATTGTATCACAGAGTTAACTACAAACTCAGCACTGCCCCCTAAGGAAGGTCAGCTGTAGCAACACGACGAATGGAAGTAGAATTAGAAAGAGCTTTATTGTCATTTTCACATGTACAATGAAATTAAAACTGCTCTCCAGTCAGTGCATCATATAAAATTAAAAGTATATAAAAAAATAGAAAAGATCTAGATATATCTAAAATATACCCTTATCTTAGAGGAGAGTGACGCATGAAAACGTCGCTCTCCCTGATTACGTCCTGGTTTATGTCCATCAGGGAGCATAAATGAGCCTTAATACATGAAGGTTTTGCATCTTGTTTCTTCACTGAGATCTCTTCAACCAGTAAAAGTCCGTCTGATGTTGACTCCTGTCTTTTCTCCGTCCCCTTCCTCTTGGTCTTTTCCTTGCTTCCCCTAACAATGCCTCATTTAACCGATCATTGTGTTGGTAGTTGCTAGCGTGTGGCACGGTGCCGTGAAGCGAAATGTTGCTGTAAAGTGATGAAAAATAAAGTGAGGTGTGATTTCTCCGCCTGGGGATGCTGCTAAGCAACAACGGCTCCATGAATGTACATAATGAATGTCACTGTGTCGTCAAAATGAGTCAGAGTTTTAAGGTCAGAAAGTTACGCTGTTTATGTGTCTTCCCTCTTCTATGGCTGCAGAAATATTACCTCATAAGACCTCGTGGTTGCAGAGAAATACCAATTTATTATGGGTATTTAATTTTCACGCAGAGGTTTAAAAATTAGGCACATTGCTAAAAGTGCTTAGTGCTCAAAGACGCCACTGTTTACTAACCTAAAAATGAGCTTTGTTGCTTCTAGTTATTGGAATTTATTTCAGCTCAATTCAGTTTTATTTGTTTCACAGTTTTCAAGCGCAGGTGCAGCTCAGTGTGCTTGGAGAGACAGAAACATGCAATTAAAACGTAAAAGATTCAATTATTAACAACAATTACTGAACAAAAAGACAAAAACAGGCACGTTTAAAGAAGTAGTGCATGTAAGAACAGCAGATTAAAGAAAAGCTCGCTGAAAGAGATGCATGCATTAAAAATTGGTCTGGGAAATTATGGGACTTATTTTTAAGATAAGCTCAAGATTGAACAGTAAATTATTTTTAAATACATTTGACGGCTCAAACAGGAGAAATATGATCTAATCGCTCTGTCCACAACACTTTAGATCGTCTTAAAGAGTTTAATGAATTATTTGGACATCCATCAAATAGCATCAGTCAAGCATAGATGTACGTGTGGTCCAGTTGTCTGTGTTGACAAAACTAAAATAATCCTTTTTAGAGCCATGAATAAAGATGAAAAGTCAGCTTTCAGCCTAAAAAATAACGTTAAAAACCAACAACAAAGCCAGAAAGGTGGAGTTGTCATGGACTCAGGAGTAAAGGACTGAAGTCTCTGCAGGATTTACAGAATTCGCCCATGCATTTATCTTCCATAAAACATTTAGAGCATGACAGCGGGGTGCGGAGGAAACATGAGCAACAGAATTACAAAGAGAGAAAGGAAACAAAAGAAAATAATTTCTGTCCGTCTCTGCAAAGACTTCACTCTGTCTCATCCTGCAGTGTGAAAACTAATCTCCCCAACTGGACTCCTACTGGTTTATCATCACATCTACTGCTCATGAACAGATTGCTTATCTATTTACGCTGTTATGAGTCTTGGTTCTGTAAATGATTTCATAAATTCAGGTTTATTCTGGTTTGTTGTGAACCAACCAGATCCTTCAGGTCAGAGTCAGAGCTGACCCTGGAGAGGCAGTTTTTATGCTCCTCACATGTGGAACAAACTCACATAAAGGTCTGCTGAAACTCTGAAGTGGTTTAAATCACAGTTAAAACTTTTCTATTTGCTGCCTTTTATCAACACCTTTATCAAAACTTTTTTTTATCATTTTCCTTATTCAAATATAGCTTTTTTGTTTTTTAAGTCTGTGTATATGTACTTTGAAATGCTTCCTCTAATGTAATGTTTTTAATGTTTCATATAAAGCATTTTGAATTGTCATGTGCACTAAATGTTTTATATACAGTTGTCTGCAAATTATTCCTACCCTTTCAATAAAGAAAAGGTAAAATTCAAAATATTAATTCAAATAACTGAAGACAGAAAAAGTAATAATAAATATAAATGTGTTTAAGTACAATTAAGTGAAATGAGACAATATTTTTGTTGAAAAAATAATAGAAGAACAAAGAAATAAACTGTCCTGGACCAAACAGAGCTCTTTGCTGATGAGCAGTGGGGCAGAATACCTGCAGACAGGTGCATAAGTCTAATGGAGAGTTACAGAAAATCTTATTGGTGACGTAACATGAATTAATTTCTCATATTTTTTGCTCTTTTTCTAAGAATATTTAAAGTGAGCCACAAATCAAAACAATGTCATGATTTTCTTGTATATAATTACTTTTGTCAGTTTCAGCTTATTTCATTTCTTCCCCTTTCTAATGGAAATGTAGGGATCATTCTGCTGGCAGCTGTAAATAAACCTGCCTTGTATGTGGAACTCTTGATTCTGGTTAAACACAGATGAATGGGAACTGTTTGATGCTGAAACGGCTCCAAATTTTCACAGCAGCCCTGGAAATCAAGTTAATATATGATTCAATGACGAATCTGAGAGGTTTTTAACCCCGTAGTGCCTGAATTTATTTACAACAAAATAAATAGGAAAAAATTACAGGAAAAGAGAAAAGACTGGAACAAAATAAAGTTAATATTAAATAAATGAAGAACAATGATTACATAACAATGAATAATATGAAAATAAATCCATAAATAAGAGTGGATAAACACAGCTGCCCTAGCGGCCATTTAATAAAACTATAATCTTGTCAAGCTGTTTGTGTGTGTGTGTGTGTGTGTGTGTGTGTGTGTGCTTGTGTGTGTTTGTGTGTTTGTTCTTTGAACTATCCGTCATATGGCCATACAGCTGTGTGCTGACATGATTACAAAGGCTTGGCCAGATGTTGCAGCCCATCTGTCTCTGACACAGACAGCATCGTTGTGTGTGTGTGTGTGTGTGTGTGTGTGTGTGTGTGTGTGTGTGTGTGTGTGTTTGTAGGTATGAGGTTAACAGGCAGCATATATTCCTGATGATAGGGGCAGGTTCAGAGATAACACCACTTCACACTGAAAAAGCCACGTACGTGTGTGTGTGTGTGTGTGTAACTGGCTCCATTCAGCACTTCCCGTCTTAGTGCCACTCCAGCCCACCGGGAAGCGTTTGCATGCAGACGTAGACGGCGGCGGCGGTCCTTATTTGGTCACGTCGCTGGTTTAGAGTGAGTGCATTTGCTCCAGAATGAATCAGAGTGCTGTTACATCAGAGGTACGGGCAGGCGAGATGGATCGCACGCTCCCCGATCGGAACGCACACACTTCCGCTCTAGTGTAAGAGAGACAGAGAGGAATAATGGAAACACACACACACACACTGGGATGGCCTAGTTTCTCAGAAACATGGAGATGTGAGCTGTGTGATGCAGCAGGGAATGCGGGTAGTAGAGAGACGGTGTGAATGAATGGGTGGAACAGCCTCTCCCTCACCCCACACAACACGACTCCATGCTTCTGCTGAGAAACTTTCCTCCCTGCCTCTGCCTGTTAGGTTTGGCTTTTTATTGGCCAACAGGTGGGGATGAAAAAATGGTCTGAACATCTTTATTCTGATCCAACTCGGACAAAATGGCTTGTCATGCTTCAGGAAATGTTCTCCAGGCTCCTCGTAGGCAATCAGGCTTGATCTTATTTTATCAGTGTGTCTGCAGGTGCTAATGGGAAAATCAGAATATGCTGGAAAAGTTGTTTTATTCAGGCCATTTGACATAAAAGGTGAAACCAAAATCAGCAAAATATAAACCAATAAAAGCTGAAATATATTGATTTGCATACTATTTGTCTAAATCTGTACATTTTATCTTTGCAGATCACATCAGCCACTTTAAGTAGTGATTCTCAATCTTTCTGAACCACAACTCCCAGTTTTCGATATTTCCCTGTTTCAGCACACCTGGTTGAAACGAATGAGTGACCCAGCAGAACTTCCAAAGCTGTTGGATTCATTTAGTTTTTATACAGGAAACATCTAAAATAGCACCATGGTAACTATGATTAGATGCTCACCAATGATCACCTTCAGCAACTAAATGATTTCTTTTTCTGAATATTTATTTTTGCATTAACATAAATATTTTGTCTTGTTCGGAGAACAAGAGTGTAAATTTGAGCAACAGTTGGGAAAAAAAAACCTTGTTTTATCTTTTTAAAATGATTTTTCTGCATATTTTAGAGTCAATGTGGCTTAAATGTTTAAAAGATTCCAGGAGAGTCTGGATCTCTGCGAGCCAAGTATGGAGAATCAAAACTTTTACACTGAGCTGTAATTGAATTAGTCATTATTGATCACTCTTTTTTTTCATGTCAGCTACTCTCTGGTAAAAAAAGGCTCCACATATGTAGTTTCTGTAGAGCAGATACTGAAAATGTTTCCGTCAGCGGCTGCAGGCACAGTGAAAAGGTTCTCCTTGACTCTATGTGAGTGTCATGGTTTATGGGTTTTATCTCTGTTCCAGGTTCTGTTGTCTTTTACGGAGCCTGTAAAAGTACATGGAGGGGAAAAAATCTTGATTAGCTATGTGGTAGTATGTGGTGAGGATCTAATGAGAACTACTCTCTGCATAAATGAAGCGCAGCTGTTTAGAGGACATGTTTGTAGGTTTTCCTCAATGAAAGTAGTAACTTGTCTATTGTGTGTATTCCTGCTCAGAAACACACTTAAAACTTGTTTTAAGTGTGTTTCTGAGATAATTGAACGGTGACATCGGGCAAATAAAGCTGTGTTGTCTTTGAGGGCGATTTCAATGTTGGAATGAAGCTCAGCTCCACGTATTTGACTGAAATGAACGGTATGTAAACCCAGCTAGCACAGAGTGGCTGAGCTGCTGATGGGGAGGAGAGGCGGCTTGTTTCGGTGTGTGCAAGTAGAACCCAGAAAAGCCCAGAAATCAGAGTAAAGTCTTTTGTTTTGGAGTTTTTCCAGTTCCCTTTGATAAACTTTGCAAAAAACAGTTGAAGGAGCACTGGTAGGTCGTAGGGCTTCAAATCAATATCCCAATATATTGAGCAGATTGTCTCAATAACGATAAATGAACGATAACAGCACTATGGTGGGTGGATTCGGTTCCATTAATATCAGACTGATGAACGGGTCCACTGTGCCACTCTCTGCTCTGTACATGCTGGGAATTTTTTTGTGAAATAATCAATATGATTTAATAAATACTGGGACCAATAAATACTGGTCTGCATTGACTGGGCAGCCCCTTTGTTTTTTCATTGTCTTAAAGGGACACCATACAGCTTTTGTCCTCCAGTGTTCCCAAATATCCCCCAAAATGAAACAGTCTTTCTCTTTCTGGCCTCCTCAGACACCGTTTTCAGTTTTCACATACTTTCTCTGTTCAGCCATGACAAACTTTAGATGGAACAGGAGGAAAAGTAGTTCAAAGCTCCAGGTCACATGATCCTATGAGAGGCGGATCCGCTCCTGCAAAGTTATGCTGCGTTCAATTTGTCTCGGAGGTCGGAGCTTGGAACACGGAATGACGTCACATCCAAGTTGAGAGCATTCGGGAAAAAAAAGGGCGTGTATCTCCTTAGTTTGTCGTAATTTCAGAGGCTAAATATTTGTTTACTCACCCTCATGCTGATTGAGACGTTGGAACACTTTCTTGATATTCATCATGTAGCCGGAGATATCGGGAGTTTTTCGTTCTGTCTCGCTTCGGCTACAACAATGTTGAATAGAGCCCGGTGAAAAAATGCGTGTGACGCAGCCGCTAATTTTCCAGCGTCATTCCACGGCACAGGAAGTAATTATGCTACGGTTTGGGCTCTGAAAATATACTAAATGATGCCGTTGTGAGTATATTATGGAAGCTTTCCACTCAGGACACGCAGACTGCATTGGACGAGCAGTATGGAGGAATATTGACAAGTTTTTTTGAACTTTTTTAACCGGACACCATTCAACATCGTTGTAGCCGAAGCGAGGCAAAACGAAAACCTCCCGATATCTCCGGCTACATGATGAATATCAAGGAAGTGTTCCAACGTGTCAATCAGCATGAGGGTGAGTAAACAAATGAAGGCAAATCATTCTGAGGGCGGAGTATTCCTTTAAATACAGCGACTCTCCTCTCTCAGGTTTTTCTGCTGCTTGCTGTTTAGCAGCTGCATCAATTAGCCTGAATTCTCTGGCTCACTTTATGTATTGTTGTGTTTAGTAACACACAGCGTGGCTGAACTAACTCCATGTGAGCCTCTGAACTGACTCCTTTCTGTTCATCACGCAGCAACTTCTCAGGTTTTTGTGTGTAAATCAGGCTTAACACACACTTGTTCCCCGTTTCCTTCTGCAGGAACTTTTCAGGGTCAGTGGGTCGGTGGGATGCGTCATGGCTACGGAGTCCGTCAGAGCGTCCCATACGGCATGGCGGCCGTCATCCGCTCCCCTCTGCGCACCTCCATAAACTCCCTCCGCTCCGGCTCAGAGCACAGCAATGGTACAGCGCTGCTGGACCGGACGGGAGCGGTGGTTCCCGGTCCTCCTGCGGTTCCCGGCACCCTCACCACCAGCGTGTCCATGTGCAGCACGGGCAGCAGCGGCAGCAGCCCCGCCGTGTCCCGCGGCGGCTTCGTGCTGATGGCGCACAGCGAGGCAGAGCTGCTGAAGGGGAAGAGGAAAGGCGGGCTGTTCCGAAGGTCCATCCTGTCTGGTCTCAAGCTGAGGAAGTCGGAGTCCCGGAGCTCTCTGGCGTCGCAGAGGTCCAAACAGAGCTCGTTCAGGAGCGAGGCCGGGATGAGCACTGTGTCCTCTGCTGCATCCGATATCAACTCCACCATCAGGTAATGCTGCTGGAGGGGTGCTGGTGCAGAAATCATCCCAGGTTGGGAGGCCACGTGTTAAATCATGTATACAAAAAGCCCAAATGGATAAAATGAACCACAATCAATAAAAAACAACCACAGCTCAGCCCAGAAACGTCCACATGGTCCTGCAGATAATGTAGAAATAAAAACAACTTTTTTTCTCTGAATGATTTAATACAAATTAATCTATTATAGTCACAGGTGCGCTTTATACACAGTTTTATTTAGGGCTGGGTATCACTTCTAATTTCCAATCGATTCGATTCCAAGAGCAAAAATTGATTCGATTTTGATTATTTTTGATTCAATATCGAATCATTTTCAGATATTCATGTCATATCAATTTTACTTGAATACTAGACATTCACAGATGGCAATTTTTATGAAACGCTGAAGCAAACTTTCAACAGTGTGTATTATATAAACATTTAATATTCATGTTCTCATTAAAAAATGTACAGCACTAGCTTGTTACATTCATAACTGTAACATTTATTTGCGAAAATAACCAGTCTTACATGTTAAAGAGAATACAGTGTTAACCGAAACACTACAGTAAAAAAGAAGGACCAAATTAAAAACTAAGCTTTCTGTCTTTAAAAAATCGATTTTGGCACTTTAGAAATCGATTATTGATTTTTTATTCTTAAATTCGATTTTAATCGAGTCAGGAATGCTGAGTTTTAAGGTTGGAAATGTACATAAAAAAAAAGAATATACAGTCCATGTTTTTTGATAAAGCCCTGTGATGGACTGGCAACCTGCTAATTGCTGGGATAGGCTCAACCCTGCAACCCTGATTGGATTAAGCAGTGCAGAAAATGAAAGAATCTTTTGTGATAAGAGTTTAAAATGGAAGCGAGAATTCCTGTAAATACAGCTGTCCCAACAGCCCAAACAGTAGCATTACATGTAATAAATAGTGAAAACAAGAGCAACTGGTTAACAAAACACCCAATGTTTAATAAAACCTCTCATTTACAAATACATGTGTCCAAGACAGAGAAATTCACAAAGAAGGTGCAGAATTGGACATTTGCATTTCCATGTAGTCTGTTGGAAGCAGTGTTCACTTGATGCCATCCTATGATTATATTTTTGTAATTATTTAGGCTTAGACAGGTTTTTCAGAATTAAACTAACCTTGTCATACTACTAAGTCCTTAGACAGTATTGGTTTGGATGGACCTGGGTATGGTTGTAACAGACTGTAATGCCTCCATCCACCATCATATATATGTGTTACTAAGCATGTTTTAGTTGTGTAATATTATGGTTGTGACAGTTTCATGTTTTACAAGGCATAGACTTGCAAAGGAAATCTTTGGTTTGGAAGCTCAGGAATAATTTTACATTTAAATTTGGAGCATTTTTTGTTCAAGTGACAAATTTGTACGAACATTTTTCTCACACATTGTAGAGTTAATTCCGCGCTGGTTCACAGATCATCCTGAAACCCTGCTCAAACCTTTATCAGGGGGGTATTTTGTGAATTTATTCCCCCCATTTAAAGTCAGTTTTTAGGAGCGTGCATGTGATGTGACATTGGGACGTGCTCTGCAAAGACTGGCGTACCCTGCAGTGATGAGATGACGCAGTATGAAGGTCAGCCGCCCTTCATCTGGAGGACATGGATTCCAGGAAACAACAAACACCTGTTCCACTTAACTGGCTTTGAAATGGGCTGGCATGCAAACCCAAGCGGACTTTGGGTCAAACAATCAGATGTTAACAGCTCAACTGGCCTGCTGCCTTTGAAAAAACATCTTCCCTGTTTCATCAGTTTTTTAACCATCAGCATTTTAGGCTTTCATGGGAATCACTTGTCAAAATAGAAGCATGCTGGATCCAAGGGTCTTATTTTCAAAGGCACCAATTAGAAGACAAGAGGCAGCAGCTCTTAACTTGTTTGTTGGTGAAGTGCCCAACAGCAGCTTATCACATCTGTTTTAGCACCAGAAAGGCTGATAAGAGAACCGTCTAGATTTTTTCCCCCCTATTCAACTGCTTCAAACATGCATGGGAAAGCTTTTTCAAGAAATTAAATCAGTGGATGGTGTATAATATAAATCAGATATATCAGATAAATGTCAACCTGTTAACTACCCAGGGAATACAAAATGAAAACATGGCAGCAAAACTTATGAAAAAAGCGGGAAAGCTGTGTAAGATAACCGTTTAAGATTCAGAAAAATAGTGCAAATTATGCACAAGATGTTATATTTGTATGTTTTTCAAGACATATGGGCAAAATTGCAGAAAGAAAAGTTCTACATATATTGAAGGAATCAAGTTTGACTACTTGTAGGGCAGACTTTTAAAAACAATATTATGATAAAGTTGACTTATATGGACGTTTTCTAAACCAGTAGTTCTCAAACTAGGGGTCGTGAGACAATTTAAAAGCCGTTGCCAGATAAGTGTAAGAGATATACAACATCAAATAAATTTGGGATTTTTTGTCAGACTGTCATAATTGTTAATAAATATATAAACCATGATGAGTAGAGCAGGGGGATTCTTCTTCCTATTTCTTTTTTGTAGTTCCTTATTAGGATTTGATGATGCAAAATCATTATTTTTTTTCTTTATTTTCTTTTGTTTATAGGCTTTCTTTGAAAAAAATAATTTTGCTTTTCCTTGCATCCATTACAGAGATAAAATTGGAAAAACGGGGGAAAATGTTTTTTTTTTAAATCAGAAATTTTTATTTGGACTTTTTAATAAGTAGGAAGAAAAAGTAGAATTTTTATCATCACATGACATTTTAAAATTACTGTTGTGCAGTGTCATATTGTACTGCAGGTTTCTGAACAAATGTTTTACCTCAAAGTGATACAAAATGTCTCTGAAACGTTTTGTATCATATATGATGCATTTGGCTTTATCAGGTTAACTTTTAGCAGACCAATGCGTTGGCCAAACAAAATTTATACTCATGCCAAATTAAAATTCTGAATTTATGAACACCAACATAGGTTATGTTATGTTTCTTGGCTCAAAAGGTTTGAGAAGCACTGTTCTAAAAAAAATCCAATTACAAGTAAAAACGGAAACAAAAACAATCTAATTCAAAATAGACTCAAATTAAAAGGCTTTATTTAATTTAACTGATACAAAAATCTGACGTGCACATTGCACCTCTTCCAACAAAGCCATAAAGTGCTTTGCAAGAAGAGACTTCACAAAGACAAACCATTAATAAAATGTGTGAAATATGCACCAGACTCTGAAAAGGCAGGTTTTACGCAGGAATTGATGGTAACAGATGTTGTGTGTCTGAGTTCAGAGCAGAGTTTTATGAAGCGGCGTCTGATGGATAAATCTGCCTTTGTTTCAAACCTTAGTTTGGGAATAATAAATAGGGACACCATCTGTGGATCTCAGTGATCGGAGGAGCACATGCCAGGTCAACAAATCATGTTTGACCCAAAAACGGACTGAGAATCTGACTGAATGTTTCCCTCACAGACTAACGCAACCGTTTATCTTTTCAGCCTTGGAGATGCAGACGCGGAGTTGGCTGCAGCTGACGATGATGTGGACGCCACGGCGACAGAGACCTACTGCGGGGAATGGAAGAACGACAAGCGGACGGGATTTGGCGTGAGTCGGCGGTCCGACGGGCTGCAGTACGAGGGGGAGTGGCTCAGTAACAAACGGCACGGCTACGGCTGCACCACCTTTCCAGACGGCACAAAGGAGGAGGGGAAGTACAAGCAGAACATCCTGGTGAGCGGCAAGAGGAAGAACCTGATCCCCCTCAGGGCCAGCAAGATCAGGGAGAAGGTGGACCGAGCCGTGGAGGGAGCTCAGAAGGCGGCAGACATCGCCCGGCAGAAAGCAGAGATCGCTCTGTCCAGGTAAGAAGTCTGTGTCAGGATCTGTCCGTTTTATTTTTCTGCTCTGGTCTAAAGTTGGACGTGATGGCGGCTGCTGTGGGGGTCGTTAAAAAAAAAAGGTTACTTTTTACTTAAAGGAGCTAAACCTGATATTATTTTAATCTTTTTAAGAAAAATGGTTTCTACACAGTATATTATGTGGTAAAAGGTGGTAGTCGGACTTACCCCTTTCAAGTCCATAAAAATAAATGATTCAGTCCATGGGGACTGGCTAATCGGAATCCGGAAGTTACTGAAGATAACCCCATTGGCAGAGAGAGCGTCACGCCAAAGCTAAAAATTAGCCGCTTTCGCTAACTAAAATGTCCTGGACTCATACATATGTGCAATCAATGAGTCATTCATTTTTATGGAATTACCGCTTTTACCACCTAATATTCTGTGTAGAAACCATTTTTTAAGAAAGATTAAAATGATATCAGGTATAGCTCCTTTAATCTACATCAAGTACTTACTGATGAGAGGTGTGGTTATACTTTTAGGCTTTGTTTTTTTTCTGATGAAATAAACAAAGAAGAAAAATCAAAAGAAAATTTAAAAACCTACTTTTACCTGCTTTTGTTTCCTTAACAAAAATGGAAAATCAAGTAAAAAATCATTATGTGAGCATTGATGGGATGAGTTGCGTGACCCAGAAGTTAAATGCAGGGTAGAGGATCCTGGAAAAAACGCTTCCAACAAGGCACATTTTTTGCAAACCCTTTTCTGCAGCCTCCCATGAAGCAGGAGACATACGGCAGGTGGGATTGATAGACATGTCACCGCCCAATCACTTAGAGCGGTTTACCTGAGTGGATGGTGTTTTTTAGTTCTTCACGTTCCGCAGGTGACTGAATTAGTGATTAAAACCCACCTTAAATATGTTAAGAGCAGCAATAAAACTTTTTTCAATATTTTCTTTATTTAGTTTAGATTAATTAATTAATGTTTTAGTCCTCACCCTTTACCAATAATCACAATTATTCAACAGTCAGCCATGGTGGGATTAGCCAGCAGCAGCTTTGTTTGCTCAGACTGAGCATGAAGGACTGGTGAACGTCTCAGAGCTGGAGGACGGAGCGCTGATGTGTGAGGAGGACCGAGTCTTGTGAGCGCTTATGAAAGAGAAAGGGAGCTGCTCTCAAAGAAACAGCAAAACCATGCATGCCTACAGTATATGCAGGTTACCAGAAATCTCCAGTAATTCCAGAAAAAGTCGCTAGATTTGTCGCTGGTCACTTTTTTGGAAAAAAGTCTCTAGAGGGGTCTGAAAACTCGCTAAATATATTGACAAAGTCGTTAGTTAGCAACTCTGATTTCTATATCTGTAAATCACTGAACAGATTTACAAACCGAAGGAGCTGGCTCTACGTCCATACGACATGAATTACAAGCACACCGCCCCCCACGGGTCAGGAGGTGAATCGACTTAGAGTATTTGCTGAATTGAATGGGGAAATATTGTGATGCTTAGTTAATCAGTATTTTTACCCACCTCTAATCGCCACCCTGCCCTCAATTCTGTTCAAAGTCCAGCCCCACACATGGCTCCTTAAAGGCCCATTTATGCTCCCTGACGGACGTAAATGTGGACGTCCATTACAAACGTTTTCATGCGTCACTGTCTACATACTTCCATGCTTCTTTTGTGTTGCTACTACTGACCTCCGCTAGGGGGCAGTGCTGAGTTCATTGTTAATTTGATGACACAACGATAGTTTCAGATATCGTTTGGCAGCACAAACACGCAGCCATAAAGTTGTTTCTAACCACAAACACAACCTAAACACTTATAGAGCTTTATTTCAAAAACTTGTGCAACTTTATATGTTTTTCGTTCTTGTCTTCATTCTTCTTCTACGGTTTTTCTCTTTGACATTACTGTTCTTCTTCTTCTCTGCTTTGTTTCTGCTTCACTATGCTCAACACTGCCACCACGGTTACCGGTGGTATTACTTTGTCTTGTGCGTTGAATGATGAATGCTCAAGCAGCCTGAAACGCACCAATTACATGCATAATCGACGCAGAAGATGGACGAAACTGTCCATGCGTCTGCGTATCTACCATCTGCATCAAGTATAAATGGGCCTTTAGTCTGGATTGCAGGGGAGAAGTGCACTGCCTGCTACCACTTGTGGATGGCTCCGGTCCATGTCATAATGTAGATCAATGACAGATTAAAAGCAGGATTAAGGTGAAAGGGAAACCAGAGTTAAGAAGGTCGTGGCACAAGTGACACGGCGAGTGCAGAGAGTCGGTCTGGAGCCGTTGGAGCTCTGATGAATCTGCCCTGCAGACGGAAATGGGAGCCTGCTCTCATTATAATTGCTCATTGAGCTTAAACGTGCAGCATGGTTGGACTCGGGATGTTAATGGCCGTACCCTGATCTTCTTCACTGCAACTAAGAGCATTGGACAGAAACATGGAGAAACAGTTTTTGTTTTTCAGCTCTGGAATCAAAGTAACAATTAATAAGCTGCTCTGGGACGTGAAGTCATGGATGCACACTGATATTCTGGCCAGAAGTAGGCCCATGACCCATTTAGGTTCCACCCAAAAAAGCAGGTTATGGTTCCAGTTACTCTGGCATCGTCAGAGGTGCTGTTTTTAAACTGGGTTTATGCAGCAAGGTCCAAGTTGAAGATTTGAAATAAAGTCAATCCAAGGAGACCAACTCAGCAGGGTGTTACCGTGCGTTCACATCAAACGCGATTTCAGCGTCAACGGCATCAGGTTTACATTCAAAACCCGTGGCCGACGCGCTTCCAACAGGCTTTGTCATTTCTGCAGCGTGTTCAGCTTGTCAGGCACGGTGAGTTTTGATGCATTAAGTGCATCAAGTTTTGAGATTTTGAGCGTTGGACACTCGAAACATGCGTTTAGGGCGTCAGAGTTGGAAAAGTTGAACTTTTGCAGCTTTATGCAGCGCGTTAACCAATCAGAGAAACCCGGCTCTGACGTAGCGGCATAGAGCAGGCAGAGGAAAACCAGAGTGTCGGGTAAACGACGGGGGAATGCATCATTGCTGGGTGCGCCCACCAGAAGGTGATGCAACAGCAACGTGGGTCAGCAGGTCGCAGTCTGGACCGCGTTGAGATGGAAACATGGCTACGTCTCATCAGCGCGCAGCTCCAGTGTTCTGAATCATCTGGTAAACCCAGACACGGCGCAGAGACGCCCGGCTACAACTCATGTATCACATAAAGCCCTGCCTTTCTCTGTTGCATCCGCCAAGTGTAAACAAACCGAAGGAAAGTCCCGCCGACGCAAATCCAGTGTCTGACATGTTCGTGACCCAACATACGACTTTGTGCAGTACGCACATCTTTGATGGCGAAATCGTGTGTGGTCTGAGCGCACCGTTAGGCCGACTGTGACACGGAAATCCCTTTCCACAGTTTATGCACGTCCTCTGAAAGGTAGTTTCTCCGAGTCACGAATAAAAGAGAGGATCACATGAAAATATTCTTTTTCTCTAATGGGTACGTTGGTGTTTTAAGAGAAGAGCCTTGATATCCACCCCGAGTGTAAACAACCTGAGAAAAGTGCCCGTTTAAATCCCTGCTAGGATCAGCCCGTGTGTCAGGGACCAAGCAGTCAGGCATGAGGACACAAATGGGTAATTTCAAAAAGCTGGGTTTTATTGACCCAAAAATGATCAAAAATGCAAACAAACAAAATCAGCCGGCCTTTAAAAGAGGTCAACTACAGATAACAATACTCAATATATTTATCAAACAAAGCAAACTTAACAGAGGAAAACTGACCTAACACAATGACACATGAGGGAACTTATAAGTGGTTTGGCCAAACCAAAATGACACACACAGGGGAAAACCAAAAATGACTAACAATAAATAAAGTAAGACTCAAAGTAATTTAATCTAAATCCCGCCCATTGTCGAATGGCACGTGGTTGAGCCTGATGAGCTGGCATCCAGACTGAAGGCTCCTCTGCCCATTGTCACGCCTTTTCCCCAGAAGGATAGGATACTCCTCCCGCCTCATGGTAACTTAGAAAAAGAAGCAAGAATCAACAAAACATAATACCCTCCATTGTTGGTACGTGTGCACCCCATAACAGCAATGAAAGGTAAACTTAAAATTAATCTACAAATCAGTTAAACAAAATGAATATTGTAAATTAAATAAATTATATTACCATTGTGAGGCTTGAGCCCTCACA
>JAVQJG010018766.1:0-10817 GCA_036024015.1 Craterocephalus amniculus | reverse complement strand
GAACCTGTGAAATGGACCTACTGCCCCCGTTTTTACAAAAAAATATATATCATAGCTGCTTCTCAGAATTCTGAGGACCCCCAAGTGCCCCCTGGCGGCCCCCACTTTGAAAACCACTGTTCTAGGACAACTAAACTTTCCCGGCTGAAGCTACATCAGCTAGCGGGTCGGTCAGGTGGACTCATACCTTCTTCATGCGTAGCTGGAGGATCTCTCTCCATCCTGAATTCCTCCTTTGTCTCCTCTTCTGATCCCAGCTTCCCTGCAAGCACAACATTTCCATCAGCTGTTTACTTAATAGTCGGTTCTGTCGTCTTATTAAAGCACCATAACCAAACTTCAGCAGAATGCTCCAGATTTGTTCTCGGGCTTCCAAATAAAAGAACCACTTATCTGTGTTTTGAAGCTAGTTTCTGTATCCACAACAGTTTTCTATTTTTATTTTATTAAACAAACCATCATATTATCAAAAGGAAAGCTTCATAGAGTGCAGCGGGGAGCAGTTGATCTGCCTCAGCTCGTAGAAGGTCCATAAAAGTCCACAAAAACTTGGTAATATTCCTCCATGCTGCTCGTCCAGATTAATCCAAGAGTGCTGAGTGGGCAGCGTCCATAATTTACTGGAAACGACGTCATTTAGTACATTGTTTATAGCCTAAACGGTAGCACATGGCATTTCCTGATGTGTGCCAATGTCATTACAGAAGCCACGGCAGACAAACCAGTAGGCAGACAAACCAGTAGGCAGACAAAATATCAACAAAGCATCATATAACTTAAAAGTAATAATATTCTTGGAGGGTGAGCCATTATGTCCGTGAATCAATAAGATGTAGTCCAAAACCATTATAGACTTATTTCATTATTGTATTTTTTTTTAAATTCTGTTCATGTTTACATTTCTGGCTGCTGGGATTCATAATGCTGATGAAAGCATTAAGCACAATATTGTTAATTTCTGTTCAGTACTTGAGGACATGACATTACAGAACTATTGTTACCATTGCATTTATGCACTTGCTTATAATAGTAAATATTCATCATAGTAAAAAAAAAAGCACAATGTTGATTGTTTAAAAACTTGAAGCGCCAGTGCAAACATTTTTTTTCATATATCTTTTCAAGTTTATACATTGTAAAGAGATCAATATTTTAACAAAGGTGGGGGATACCTTGAAGAACTAAGGACCTTTTTGCCGATATATCGATTTAGGTATTGAGTTTTGTGTAAATTCACTGGTATTGGTATCGACTGTGGAAATTCTGGTAATGTGACAACACTAACATGCACCAGGTCAGTTTTAGCATGTATCCTAACTGGTTCTTTTCTGAAACAACACACATAGCTTTTTCTTTTGTTCTCCTTATTCCTTTTTTTTGCTACATATCACCACAATATCATCATTACTAGATGTTGAATACGTGTTTGCTTTTGCATCCTGATTTTGATCTTTTTTAGAATCCTCATTTTTTGTTCAAATTTCACATCAGAGTGGGTGTGCATAGACAAAACGTTGATTTTTCACTTGTGATTATTCACCGTTTTGTGTTGTTAATTGGCGTTGGTACTGGTGTGTATGGTATGG
Source organism: Craterocephalus amniculus (assembly GCA_036024015.1). Lineage (NCBI taxonomy): Eukaryota > Metazoa > Chordata > Actinopteri > Atheriniformes > Atherinidae > Craterocephalus > Craterocephalus amniculus. The sequence continues at coordinate 9,231 of JAVQJG010018766.1, read as the reverse complement.
AAGTCCGCAAAAGTCATAATGCCATAATTCCAGCGAGTTGATGCTGCAACAAGTCCACACATACAAGCTCCATCATGAGACAATGTTCTCACCTTCTTTTACTTCCTGGATGATGTCGACAGGCAGAGAGAAGCTCTTCTCTGTGTTTGGGAATGGCAGGATCTCCGATTCATGCTGGATCACACACAAGCAGCTCCGTCACACACCACCACCTTAACAAGTCACTCTATGTGTGTGTGCGTGCGTGTCCTCACCAGAGCCTGCATGTCGTACATGGTTCCCAGGTGGTCCCAAATGACAGAAGATGAGACCTGCCGGCCGATGTTCTGACTGAACTTGTCTCTGATGCAGATCATGTGGAAGTGACGGTTCACTCCTGCACACACACACACACACACACACACACACACACACACACACACACACACACACACACACACCCACACACACACACACACACACACACACACACACACACACACACACACACACACACACAAGAAAGCAGCAGCTGTCAGACAAAAGAAGATCTACATTCTTCATCCAAACACAACAGTTCACTTGCTGGAGTGACACCAGTCTGCAGGAAATAATACCCGGCAATGTCACATCTTCAGACAATATTTCAATGATGGTGGACAGCACGGGGAAGTGAACCAAAGCTTTCCAGCTGTTCTTCTGCCGTTGCTGCTAATGTGTCCTTGAGTAACCTGCAGCTGCTCCACTGGAGCAGCTCTGCAGCCTACAGTGGAAATGTGAGGTGGGCTCCTTCCTGCACCCAATCATGCAAGGCTGAGGTTTCATGTACCGGCCCCTGATGGCGGAGTCATCAAAGTGTGAAACAGGCCATTGCAAAGAAGAGCATCTGCTTTCTGCCAGCCCTTCAAAGACAGATTGAGGGGTAAAAAAAGAGAAAAGATATGGTTGAGAGGCTTTCCCCACAGGTGGACGCAGCTTGAAAGTAGCTCGCTGGATATGAACGACTGACCTCCCCCTCCATGTCTGCCTAAATCCGTTTTCCATTTCTGATCCCTCGGCAGTAGTCAGGGAGGCAGTTCATCTTCAAACAGCAATGCTAAAGGCACAGTGGCCCCCCACTGCGTTTGTTTCTGCTGGGGGCAGTCGAATCTGACCTGAAGGATTACACAGCACCGCAGTGAGGAAGACGAGTGATTTGACTCACCTGCAACGGATTTGTTGCTGACACTTTAAGTCTGAATATATCAAGCTTTTACATGGCTGGGATGGTTCAATCTATTAAATCTACGTAAACTGATGTAAGCTGAGCATTTGTCTATAGAAAAACAACTATTCTTCCATGAATGGCCACACTGAAATTTGAAATCCAAATTTCATCCACCTATCCATCCATTTCCTACAACCCATTATGCAATGCAGGGTTCAGTGTCGGTTCTACATCAGTTCCCTCCCCAGGCGAGATCACCGTCGAAATCCCCTGGAAAACCAAATAGGCACAGTCAGATATATCTTTTTTTCCCCCCCTAACCACTCGTGCCACCCCCCTTGGGCACAGGGCAGCCGGAGATTGTACATTTTATACATTATAGAACAGGATTGAAAAAACAAACAACAGGAGCAATCACAATAGTTTAAACCAGTGCTTAGCTCAGGCTTCAGGGACAAAATGAGCCAGGATGAATGGACACAGATTCATTAAGCCGGATGAGGCCGTTCCTGGATAAGTGTGCCCTCGCAGCTTCCTCAATAGACCCTTGTGATCTCCGACAGAATCATTGATCTTTCATGGTACCTAGAACAGCAAAGTTCTCTCAGTTGGAGCAGGAAATGAAGAAGTCAAGGACCAAATAAAAGAAAGGAAACACCACCATGGATAGAAAAGAAAGAGACAGGGTGACAAAGTGTTGCAGACCGCCTGAATGCATCAGTAGTGGACAAATACACCATCGCTGTTCCACTGGAGCCATCTCAAATACCATCCACATAATTAATATCTCAGAAAACATAGTTATTCTCTGATTATGGAGTATTATCTGTTGGAACTGCAGGCTAGTGGAATGATAAAGATAAATGTCTGTCTGGCTATTAAGATGTGTAAGACAAGATATATACTTATATACTGAAATACTAGGTACAATATAATGGTACAGGCATTAACTACAGTTTATTTATCTCTCTTTTATTTATCTTTTTTCTGTGTAAAACGATGTTTTTATATTGGAAGCTGCTGTTCTGAAACACAGCTTCTTCCCCAGAGCGGTGAAATCCATCAGCCCATCTTCTCGTGTCCCCCCATAGACTGAACACTAAACGTCTTCCAGTGATTAACACTCTACTTTTTATTCATTTTATTCAATTTCTTATTTTACATTTATTTAAAAATATGTTTATTTGCCTCCATTGTACGTTTTATTTTTGTCTTGCTGTGTCTTAAGCCAAGCTGCTGAGGAAAATTTCATTTTGCCTTGTAACAGTACAATAAATTATTGTTGATTACTGATTCTTCTCATTCATCTTGCACAAACAGTATATTGATTATACAAACTGGATCTATCTTAACAAAGATGAGACATAGTAACTTTCTTACTGAATACCTCATACATGTACCTCTGTGTGTTTTATGTTGGTACACTTACTGTAGCCGATGTGGACCTTAATGCTTCCTTACTAACCTTGAACAGGAGAGAAAAAGGCACTCCAAGTTGAGATTGATCTTCTTTATGACTTAATGGAGGCTAAAGGTATGACACTAAAATCTTTTCCACATTGCGATTACCCACCAGAGTCCACTAACAAACATGGCAATGGCATTGCTCCTCCAGTGTGTAGTGTGAGCTGACATACTGGTTTCCCAAAGAGAAATGAATCCCATTCCTCACTTGGACGATGGGTTTGAAACGTTAAGTGTGGATCCGACACATATGTTTGGATTTGTGTGTTTTACTTGGATGTGCCTCAGTTTCATTCAGCTGCTGCTTTACTGGTGCAAAGGTTGGTTGTCTTTACTGACATTTTGTGGCACAAAGTTACAAATCCTCAAGTGGGCAAGTTAAACTTCCCCTGCAGCATTGCCTGACAGGGAGGGAATTGGTCTGTCATTTAGCTCATCTGTATTCCACAGAAAGCTGGAGCTTAGTGATTCGTGTGAAGTCTTTAAATGAGAGCTTTTGAAAGAAACTGGCATGGCGGGGCATCAACTATGACTCGCAATGAGTTTTTTTTTAATGAAGGTGTACGTAAATCATTTGAGTCTAGGGTAGAATTGCGTTTGATTAAAAATACAAACTTGTTTTTTCAAATTTCTGTGTGGTTACTGCTCCTTTCACATGATGCTGTTTGGATGGATGGCAATGTTCATAGTCAGAATGTTGAGTCTTTATAGATTCAGATTAGACTACTTCAGATGTGACATCCTCTTTTCCAAAATGAAATTCAAGGTGAAAAGCTGCCACCACAAGAAATAGATTTTTACTTGCAACTTGCCAAAGTTCACCAGAAGTAGTGTGAAGCAGTGTAAGGCCTCCACTTTGAAAAGCATTAAAGCCCACTTCAAACCAGGTACAATTTTTATTTTCAAAATTACTTCCTCTGAAGTTTCCACACATTATATGTAAATGTTTAAGCGAGAAACCATGGGCACATAATCGTAATGGAACATTATGTTGATATTTTAGTAAAAAATCATTTTCTTTTAAATGATTCATTATTTTTGTGAATTATATCTACTGTTACTGTTCCAACCTTCGCTATCTTAACCAAGCGTCTGTTTAAATGAGGCATATTTGCAGATTTAGAGTTTACAACTTCAGGAAAGCTTGAAATTTCCCTCCGACAGCTCTATCTGTTTGTTAATGTACCGACCATATTTTCTGTTTGGAACATGGTGCCCTAAAAATATGATAGTCAAATTCAGGTCAGCACCTGATCTGCTGACAGAAAAGACGGTATGTTGAGTAAGGCAGCAAAGCTACAGTGTTCACACCTCATAGGTTTTATGATTCAGAAATTCATCCATCATTTGCCAATGCCAATACCAACAAATATAATTGTTTTTAACAATTCCCAAAGAGTTTCTGTAACATCTGGTAAATACTGCGCCCTAAAACTTGTCTTTAAAACACATTTATTCTTATGTGTAATTAACATGACAGCCATAACAGCTGTAAGAAGTTCAGTGAGACTCAAAGCCCTTCCTTCTTTTCAGCTACAGAAATGTATGCACATTTAAATAATCTATTGATAATAAATTGTTTAGCATTACTTCTAAATTTATGAGGTCAGCTTAAATAAAGTACAGAGAGTGCGCTTTTCCAGTGAAGGATTTGCAACTAATTAATGAGGATGCGTCTGGTAAAATGGCATGTCTTGCAGAGATTATGGGCTAATCTGAAAACAAAAGGCTTTCTGCATTAAGAAGAAAATGTAATTAGAGTGTATCATAATGAATCATCCACTAAGACCAATTTTCTACTCTGTCCTTCTCTACTTGATCCATTTGACAGACAGCACTTACAGATACAGATGTGCAACAGTAGATGTGATAAGCCTCTTAATTCTCACTGTGAATTGGAAAGCTATCAGATCACACAGTTAGTTTTCCCTTTCTTTTCATATATATATATATATATATATATATAGATATAGATATAGATATTGATAGATATAGATATATTATACAGCTGAAAGAAGGCATACATAATAAATATACATAAAATTTTCTGTTTCATATCTATCTGTCCTTTACTCAAACTTCAGCTCCTCTTCTTACTCTCAGACTGAGTCAGTCTTTTAGATTTTTCTCCGTGCCCTTGTGTTGTTGTGAGAAGTTACTGTTAAAGTTCATTCAACCAAAGGCAGACTTGAGCTGACTGATTAAATTGTCATTTCAGCTTACATCATTAAACCTTGCTTCAACAAACCTGGGTCTGTCAGTATGAATCACAGTGATTGATTGAATATCACTCGAAATTGTACATTTTATGCAGGATTTCAAAATTAAATAATAAATCAACACAGAACAAAAAATTAAAAATGAGTTAACATTACTCAGTCTGATGGTTTCTCATGTGCATTCCTTCCTTATTCTTTCATGTTTACTGTGCTTTGTACCTTTGACTTGTTCTTCGTGTAACACAGACATTGTTACTCGGAGCTACTGAAAAGTCACTGCCATGTAATGACTTTGAGATTTTAACAATCTGACTTGCAAAATGGTGTCCCATGTGGGATATAATCATAACACAATCTGTTTACATTCAGTTCAGTGGAGCTTTTATTATTTACATGATCAAATAATTGCTTTTCCAGTCATTTCAACAAAAGCAAGAAGCTGATATTTCAACGTGAAAGCTTCATCGACCCTGATGACAAAGAGATCGTAGGATGTTTAAATTCTGCAGATCAGGGAATAACATGAGAAACAAAAGCACGGACAGGAACAACCTGAGACAGAAAACTCAAGAGAGACAGGGACAATCTCACCTTGCAAATCCAGAAGAGAACAATCACATGCACAAAGAAAGGGATAGAAAGAGACAAACAATTGTGTCATCTGGGATCACTGAGCACTGTAATAGGCTTGAGTTTTGTCAGTGGGGCTCAGCTCAGGTCAACTTGGCTGCAGATTCCATTGCTGTCTCCCTGCCAACAACAGCACATGGGAATATGATTCTCCAGCAGCCCCAGAACAATCCTAGAAGGTCTCACTTTGCTGGCTTTGACAGAAGAAAGAAGTGGTGGGTTCATGTTTCCCAGAGGCTTCAAACTGGCATGATATTTGCCCACTGGTTTATAATGGAACTTACATGGTCTTAACACTGGAACGCTCTTGAAAAACTCTACACAGGCTACAAGCTGTTTCATTTGTGCCCATGATATTCTCACTGAAATGTATTCTATTGGTGTCCAGTTTCTAAGTTGGAAATTAAGCATTTCTCTCCTTGGTAGAGGCATTAGCTGTGCATGTAACTCATAAAACAAACATTGCGTTCATTATTTTTGCTGTTTACAAGGATAAATACAAACTCAAACAGTCCCAACCTATTATAACATAACTGGCATATTGGTACTCCTGTAGTATTTTTACCAAGAACTGGGGTTTATTGCATTTTTACCAGGATAGTAACTGTTTTTTTCTCAAGGATCTATTCAGCTTTGTACATATAACTCGGACATGATCTAATCCTACAATGTCAACTTGTTCACAGAATCCAACCTCCTAGAAACATCAACATCAAACAGGCATTGCAGAGTATGGAAGAGGAAGCCTAAATAAACTTACTTGTGCTAAAAGATCATGCTAACTTAGTGTTTAAGGACTGAAATGACCATGAAATAAATCCTAATTGTCTTCGAAAATAAATCAATATACCAATAGATGCTGCCAGAATGACTTGGAAAATACCATCAGTCTTTATTCAAAGTATTAAATGTTAAATAAATTGAGATTTTGTTCCATTATTCATATTTGTTTAAAACTTACCATTCTCAATAAACTATTCAATGCACTTGATTCCTAGATTTACTACTCCCAGGATTGCCAGGTGACAGTCTCACATCATCCTCCGATTTGTGAAAATGCATAATTTAGCCACATATTCACATCATCTAATTTGAAAAAAAGAAGAAAGAACCCACTGCTGTTCCTTCTTGTTAAGAAAAACATGCTAAAGAAAGGTGAGGCATATATAAAGGCCTGTTTTCAGTTTTTTAGTTTGTGTAGCTCCTCTAACACCTGCAGTGCCACAATTTCCCTTTACAAAACTAATCCAGTCCTTCCTCTCCTTCTCATTATCTCTAACCATTTGATTGGACAGCCTTAATTTGTAACTTCTGACATCAGAGAGAAATGTCTCCACATGATGAACAACTAGGTATAAACAAAGAACATTAAGTCCCAATTAGGGTGTTTTATGTTTTTTTGTTGCAAAACAAATTTTCCATCCATTTTTTTAATGCGTTTTTACTATGCCTATCAGTTAAACGGCTAGATGGCAGGCTTGGCGAGTTCCAGTCCTCCTGCATCGTACTGAGCCCAATCATAATATTACAGTTGGGGTTTGCCTCTTTGCTTTGCTGTAGGTACTTATTTTGCTGCTTCAATACAACTCTGTGCAACCTCGTTTTCAGACTTTAAACATGTTTTAAACAGCTGTTATCCAACACACAGGACAAGTGTCCATGCAGATACCTGGATATGAATCAGTTGACCTTTTAATGGAATAATAACAGGGCATTCTTCAAGTTGTAGGACGTTTACATGATAAATGTGGAGCAACATGACAGTCCTTAAACAGCATCATTCATAAATGCCTGCCTTGAACTTTGCTCTTTCATTTTGATCGATTTATTCCCACATGCTAAGACAGCTGCAAAATCTCCTGTTAATACATGCATTGCTTATTTTTTAGGATATTTCTATATCAGGGCATACACCAGAGATAGTTGGAGACCTCTGTCATTTTACCACACACCAAACTATTCGCCTGGGGATTATGGATGATCTCTTGATTTGTTTGATCTGTTGAAAGCAAAGTTACAAATAAAGATAGCCATCTGTATGCTGCACCAGATGGTCATGCATCAGTTTTCTTAAACGATTATGTTGCCAAATATGCCACAGTGAGCTGATTGGTTTCTAATAGCGTGGTAGATTAGTATAACTGCAGATTAAAGCACAGGTGTTTATTTTGTAATGGCAATTCATTAAATCATAACAGCTTTTTTGATATTCTTATGACACTATGACTCCCCCGGCTTCTCATTCATTACCTATTCATACCGACGGGAATAAAGCAGAAGTGATCTGAAGTGTTCAAAGAGATGAATTACCTGAGATCTTATCATTTTATTCTGTACTTTCTTTCTTACTCCCCAACCCCACCACCCTGTCTTTTTTGATTTCCCACAGATGAATTCAAAGCCCTCCTGAAGCGTTTGCCCACTGACCGGTTTTTGAACGTGTCAACGATTTCCAAGTTCTGGTCTGCTGATCTGTCCCTCCAGAAGCGCTACACCCAGCTTGAGTCCAGCACTGCACTGGTTTTGGGGAAAGCCCAGAAGATCGTCAGGAAACTGTTCACACTGAGCAAACGCTGTCCCAAACAGCCTCACATCAGTCTGCCCCGAGAAAGGTAACCCACCACAGTTTTATTTATGAGGCTGTTTACAACAACCACAGTGGATCAAAGATAAAAACAAAAAATTATGTATAGCACACTTCAAAACTAAGTTTACGTTAAATATAAACAGTTACTTTTGCCCTTTTTGCCCCCAGAGTGGATGGGCTGGTGAGGGGTCAGCATGTCACATGAATAGAGGTGCAAAGCTGTGAATGGAACAGAAAACAGCTGGATTTCTAAATGAATTCTGACTGAAGCAGTAAGAAGTGTAGAGAGTACTGTATAGAGCAGAACAGATGTGGTAATGTTTACAGGAGTGGTGAGGTGCAGGGCAGCTGCATTTTGCATGAGTATTTAAATCACACTATTTGCATTTCACTTCATCTCAGAAAAAAAATGGAAAATTGAAAGTTTAATTTGTTTCTACAGGATATGGGGGCTGCTTTGTTTTGATTCATTACACACACTTTGTTTTCCTGCCTCACTCAGGAATGGTACAGTATGCTTGGAAAAGCATAAAACTGTTTATAAAAAGGTAATCTTTAAGTTCTGTGTCCTCCAAAAGCACATGGAAATGTGGGAACAATAATGATGAGATACATTTCAGCTCCCTTTAAGATGATTGTCATCCACTACATTTATTGCTGCTTGGCAGTAAGATTTTGTTTTAGCTGTCAGCATCTCCACTGTGAACACGATGTAGAGCATGGGTGAAACAGATGAGCTTTTTTGACAATGAAATCATAAAGATATGCTCTAAATGTACCTATTGCCATTTTCAGATAGAGTGCCAGTTTTTAGACCACAACTGCAAATTATTAATTTGTAAATCTCTTATACTTTCATTTATTATAGTCAAATGTATCTACTGTTACACAGTAATTCTTTTCTTCAGTGGTGTAAATGGACCAACATACAACATTTTCATATATATACATTCATTAAGAATAAAGAAAAGTGCTTGTTGACTTCCATTTTGTAAATCAAAATTACATTAATTAAAGTAAAAATACTGGATAATACCTCTTAAGAATAACAAGCTTTAAAAAAATAGGCACATAGTTAAAACGAGACATTTTGTAAGTTAGTCAATGAGGCACAGAAACAAAAAACTGTACAGTGGCTCTTGTGA
>JAVQJG010018756.1:0-10855 GCA_036024015.1 Craterocephalus amniculus | reverse complement strand
CCTATACAAATACGTCCACGCAGGAAACAATTCTGTACTTCCAGAACCTTCAGTAAATCTGGCTGAACTGTACTAATGGAGTTTGCCTTTTCCTTCTGACCGAGGACGATTCAGTTGACGCGCGATCCCGAATCAGCAAACACAAACAATCCTTAAAAATAGTCTCTGAGGGAGTTTCAATGAAATGAGAAAAAGAAAAACATTGGCTCTCACTAAACCAAACAGATAATCGAAAAGATCTTCATCTGGAGAATAACAACAGATACCATGATCATTGGATTTGTTGCACATGCACAGGAGAGGGCCTGCAGGTCTAACCATCTGCAATGGGTTAAGATATGGAGGTGGTCAGGACCTAAAAATACCTGGGACTGCAGCTGGATAACAAACTGGATTGGTCTGAACAACTTCCACTGAAAAGGATGGAGTTGTCAATACTTCCTGAAGAGACTTGGGTCTTATTCATGAAACTGCTGCTGATGTTTTACCAGTCGGTTGTGTCTATCGTTTGTTCTCTTTTATTTCGTGGTCTGTTGGGGGATGCTGGACATTTGGACAGACTGATGATGAGGGTTGGGCACAGAACTGGACTCTCTGGTGTCAGTGGCAGAAAAACAGACTGTCCATCCTGGAGAACACATCGCACTTACCAGATTGTGGTCAAAAGGAGGGATGGCGCAGGTCCTACCAGCAGCGAAACACCTCCAAGACTAAGGACATAGTGATGCACTTAAGGAGGAGGTCCAATGTCTAACAGATTGCAACTGAAGGTTCAGACATGGAGGAGGTCCTGTATCTCACCTCAATCCCCAACCATAAGACACTTCAAAGGCTGGCAAGAGAGCATCATGATCATATTCATACAATTCAATTCAACTTTATTTGTATTGCACCAATTCATAACAACGTCATCTCAAGGTGCTTCACAGACATTCATTTGAAGCCAGTCTGACTGTAAAACATTTATATATTAAAGCCAATTCATAGCAAGTAGCCTATCTCAGGACACTTTCTACATTTTCATCTTACTGCACTATACCATACTGCACAGGATGACTATCCGAAGGCTTATTATTGAAGTGTGTTAAATTAAATGAGAGTACATTTTTTAAGTGAACATGCAGCAAGAGTATTAATGTCCAAATCGGAAAAGTCTGACTTTTATTTGACAGTTTAACTAGTGGCTGTGTCTGAATAGAACAGGTAATTCTCCAGAGTATTAGGGATGCACGAGGAAGAATCTCCTGCTGTGCTCATGTCACAAAGACTTTGGTATTTATGTGTGAACACAGCTTTACTGTAAAGCATACCCAAACAGCAACTGGAATCAAAAGCAAATCTAAAAATGAATCAAAATTTAAAACGACATATTCTTGAGAGAAAGACCTTCTGCTTCTGTGCAACAAAGAAACATGACAGTCATGTGACACAGATTCAAACATATGCAAAAGAGCAGGCAAAGAAACAGGCATATCACCATTCTGAAACCTTACTGTTAAAGTAATACATTTTGGGCTGTGGACCAATGCGTTATTACACATTTTTAAGTGAGCCAGATGAAGCAATGGCAAATACACTGAAGAGGGAGCTCCTTAGTCTGTGTTGTAACCATGTCATCACACAATTTAAAAGATAAAACAGCTTTTTCACCCCTACTGAAGCAGCTTGAAAATGAGTTTTTCAATGTTAGAATTACAGCTCCAGATTGCACATTCAAACTGACCGACTTTAAATTGGACTTTAAATTCACTTGAATAGAATGAGAAAAGCCATTTCTAAAATGGCAGTGATAACTGAGTAGTTAAATATAACTGTCACAGCTGCCCTCCACTAAAGTCGTTTCACTATTTTTTAGCAAAGAAGTCAAGCGTGAAAGTACATTGAGGGTTGAAAAGTTTGCATTTGACTCCCTGGTTTCATTGCGGAGTGTTTCAAGTTATACTGATGTATGGGGAAGGCTTAAACAAACACAGCATGTCCTCTAGGATGAGAGGACAATCAAAGAGGAAATTCAGTTAACAGAACATGTTATTTTCTTTTAAAACATACTTGGACATTATTGATTCTCACTCATGAGGATCTTTGCAAACATGCAGCTGCAGGCTGAAATTACATAGTGGCGATCCATAGATAATGACATCAGTCATGCTTACTCTACCGTACTTTTTTGTAAACCATGTGGTTAATGCAGATAAATCACCCCAGCCTTGCAGTTTCACAAAAGGGGGGGGGGGGAAGGAGGTCAAAAAGAGATGGATGCACCACAGTTCCTCAAGGCGTCAAACTACCACACCACCAGAGTAATCCAGCAGTAGTATTCCTCTCAGCCTCAGGACTAAAGGCTTGTCTCAGGGAAGTGGTATGTATATGTTTCCCAAATGAATAACTTTCTCTTTGTGTAAGTCTTTGCTATCCAAGCGCCTGAGGATAAAAGCCTACAGCAGTGAGTGTGTGGGTGTGTCAGTGTGCAAATCTCTGTCTTTGCCTCAGAAGAATAGGGTAGCATGTATGTTACTCTACAAGAAAAGATTTTTGGTGTTAGCAATGTGTGACCTAAGATGACATTTACACAAGAAAACACATTTACTATTTAGTTATATTAATTTAAAAGAAGGATAAAGCAATAGTGAATGATAGAAATGCTACTGGATTCTAGATTACTTCTAGTAGCTCTACTGACATTAACATATGAATTAATGAGAAGGCTGACATGCTATTTTAGCTAATGTGGCACCTTAATAACCATGGAAATGACTGCATATATGGCAAATAGCTCCTAGCAACCAACAGTGTTGGTACTGGTGTTGAGGAGGTCTCCACCATGTCAGGAGATAAAGCAGGATGCTATGACACTTCAAATGAAAAGCAGATCAAGCGTGTCATAGATTATGCTGTTAGACTCAGAGGGATTTTATAATAGGAAAGGAGAGGAAAAGCCTGCTGGAAGAGCTGCAAATTGATCTATCAAACTCCAGCCTGACAATTTTTTTCCTCAATCCTGTGTGAAATTATGAAAGAAAACATCCTAATCCACCCTCATGGAGAGTTGATTAAGATGAAAACGGTTTCAGCTTCATCCTGTTTATTCCTTCTGCTTCGTGTGTCAAAAATCGTGGCATTTATTCCTCTGCTATGTGCGGAAATGCACGTTTGAAGGCCCTCAGTGATGATGTTTTCATGTAAATGTGCTCCAGGTAATTGCAGCATCCATCCCTTGTTTTAATTGTTAGTTTAATAGTCCATGGTTTGCTTAAAGTTCTCCGGTCCTCTCGTCTCTTTCTTTTCCAGTACCACTACTTCATTGTGAGTACTCACTGATTTCTTTTCAGTCTTTTCAGTGGCTCTCTGGTTCTCACTGTGCCATGGAAGATGAAAGGGGATTCTTGGGTGTAGAGTGTATCAACCAGCTTTACAAAGGTTGCCATAAAGGCCCTGGCTCTGCAGCTTGAGGGCGTGGCACCAGGATTCTCCTTATCCCTTTGTTCTTTGGCGCTCCGCTCTGAAATTGTTTCAGAGAAGCTCATTTACAGATCCTACACACTTTCCGGTACAGTGTGCTTCTTTTCTGAGTCTTATGCCAGAAAAGAGAGCATATTGGGTCAATAAGAAAATCCTGATTCAGGGTTATTTCTGAGAAGGTGACCTGCTTTTAATGTGGTTCTTTTTGGGAACAGGGACATAGAGGGAAATACGTTTATTTGCTTTTCTTGCAAAACAACTGGTTGAGTAGGACTGATGCAAACTTGAAAAGTAAACACGGAGCTGGTGCCAATGCTAACTTTGAGCAAAAACAATGGAATAACAGCTGGCTTTGTTTGATTGCCATATTTGTATGGATGAAACAAAACACATAAAACTAGCTTTGAAGGTGCCACAGGTTTAATTTCAAACCCCAGCACAAACGGAGTTTACCCACCGCTGATCTTAATACTTATATCATTTCATATGTAGGTCGTTAAAGAAGCAGTTTCAGGTCCTTCATTTGTTTTTATTGTTATTTGTTATACATTCAGCTATATTCATAATGGACATACTTTAGGGATATGAAGAACTGGTTGTCCTGCAGCAGATGTTCTGGTCCTGGAGATCTCTGATTTCAGCATCAAAACTGGAAGACTAAACCCACCTGAATACACAGACGAGCTTTAGTTCATTCTCTAAGATGCCTGCAGCAACCACACCTGCCAAACAACTTGAAAATTTTGTGCAACTTTATTGAGGAGATTGTAATTTTCAAGAAAAGTAATTCTTTTCCTGAGGGTTCAAAACATCACAACAGAGAACCTCTCAAAAAACTCTTTTTTTCTCAAAAGACTTGATTATTTGTACAGTGTTGTTGTGATTTCTGTTATTTCGCAGTGCTGCCGAGTTTGTTGTGGTTTCTGAAACAGTTCTGTTTGTCTACAACAATTTTTCTAAAACTGTGTTTTATTTTCTGTTTTATGAAAAGTTTTCTTCTGTTTCAGAGATGTGCTCTGTTTTGATTTTCAAATATATCAAGAATTGCATGCAATATAGACTGAGAGAAAGGAAATATTTTGAGATAGATTGTTTTGAGTAAAAAGTATATTTTCTTGTTTAACGTAACAGTATTTTTGTTGTGGTGATTGGAAAGTAGTTTTTATGTATTTTGTCATGATATTTTTTGTTTTGTTGCTTATTTATTAATTTTATTTTTCCCTTAAAACCTCCCCTTTCCTATTTTATTTTATTTTGTGGTTGCTGTTTTTGGTGAACAAAGTACTGCTTTGTTCTCTCTCTCTCTCTAATCTTTTTTATTTTTCTCATTTTCCTTTTGCAAAAGGTTATGATCTAAAATATAATCAGTCCCCATTGCAAAAAAATGTAAATGAAAACCCCTTTTTGAAAACATACTTATTATTTTCCTAATGCCTTAATGTTTCATAGATACACATAGCCCATTACACATAGATAGCTCATTATAATACTGTCATAATAACGTCCCACTTGTTAGCCTCTCACAGTTCAGCCTATAACTTTTAACTTTTTATTACACTAATTGTTTCAAATAAAGTCAACCATTGTCAAAAGCAATATTTCTATGTTTTGAATTACCTGGTTATATAAGCAATATAGGATTAACAAGTCTTATGTGATACTGTTGACTCACCTCCGACAACAACTGAACAGTTTTGTTGCAAGGCTTTTGTAGTGGACTGCTTGTGTTTGTCATATTTGCTGTGTGTCTGTATCTGTGTGGCATGTTTACACAAAAGCTCTATTCAAGCCACCTAAGCTACAAGCGCTCATGAACAGCACAGTCCCAGCAGCCAATGGGAATCCTGAATTATTCCCAGCCATCTACTCAGATGTCATTCTTGACCAATCACAGCTGCCCCCTTAGTGGGTGCATTTGTGTGGAGATTGTACGTGCAGTCTAGTGAGTTTGATAGAAGTTCAACAATGATCCCAAAATATTCTTCATACATTTGTCCTCAAGCAAAGCGGCACGGAGACAGAAATTAGTCATGATGTTGATGACAGACAGATCCTGGAGCTGCTTCATAGACTGTGAATAATGGGACAACTCACCATGAGATCACCCATGGGTGATTGTACAGGGATGAGTATGTAACTAACAGCTTATAAAAGTCTGTGGGATGAAGTGACTTTGTGAGAAAGCCTGCCTGGCCTTGTTCATGAAAACCCAGATAGGGCCAACAACACTGTGTGTCTACACATAAAGAGGCAGAGCAGGAGATTCTTTCTTCCACCGACTACAAGTATTGTTTATGCTCGGCAAGGAGTTAAAGGGATTTTTTAATTAGCCCAAATTGAAAGTGTAGAACATGTAGCTGGCAATGTGGGAGAGATCTTTCACCAAAACACTTATCAAAAACCAATTAAATTAGTTCCAAATATGACCAGATTGGTTATTTGATCAGTTCCAGTTCAGGCAAATGGTCATACACAGGCTTGGCAGTAGCATCTGTGTGAGTAATATAAAAAAAACAACAATGAAAAATATGCAAATAAACAGTATAATACTTAGAATTTTACAGAATTTTTATGCGTGAGGTAGCCATATTGATGGGGTTTTTACCAACTCTCTGGGCTGAAAATCTGACCTAAGGAGTACTCCGATTGCACTCTCCTACTAGGACCTAGACAATCTGCTTTACAAAAAGACCATAAATGTGATTGTCTACAGTGCTTTCATAATTTCTACAGGAAATTCTCACAAGAGTTAAAAGGAATCCATTTTCCAATCTGGAAAATAGGAGGAACTGCACCATTCTCACTCTTAAAAAAAAACTTTTCAGTAGTGATTCGTTTACAATAAATCAGTCGCATACACAATTTTGTGTAACATATCCCTGCAAACATATAAGTGACTTGTTTGGATGTGTAAAATTTAGCATAATGTGTTGTTTGGTTTTTGAAAACAATAGTTTGATAAATACACCAATCAGGTTTTTCGAAGCTGAAATGAAGCTGATCCGATTGTGTGTGACGTCATCCCCATCTAGGAGCTGTGACTCCAAAGTCATTTTAACAATTAGTATAACTGAGTCCAGCAAGAGAAATTGTGTTGATTGTTGAACGAACTGCCCAGAAACCCAAATTTATGGCATTGATCATTAAAAGAACTGAAATCAGTCAATTCTGTGCAAAATGTACGAAAACCTTTTTACAAAATGTTACACAACTTTTTTATTTTTCAACAAATTACTTTGGTTACATTAAAAACTCAGTTTCAACTCTTTAAGTATATTTAATGCTCCTGATGGCAGGTTATATAAAATTTTATGGGTTTCTTTTGTTCATTTTTCTCAGTCAAATCGTACCACCTTTACCTGAAACCACCTGTTTGTGTGCTGGCTGTAGCTTAATGTTTAACATTGTGTAGTGGCCTCATATCAGGTGAAGTGCAGAACGTTCTGTTGCCAAAGAGGATTAGTGTGAGAAATAAACAGTGTCAGTTAAAAAGTAAACAGGCCCTTACTGTTCTCAACGGATTTCCTCTTGATTCTTGAAATGCAGACAAAACATGATCCCATCAGAGGTCAGAAAAGCATGACATACTTTAACAATCACTCAAGTGATTGTTGAGTATCTGCCTGGATTGAAAACAATGTCTACAATACAATTTTTTTAAGTATAATTATTTCAAAATAAACTAAAATTCACCAAAAAAAGACAGATTTGGTGGTCAAACCAGAAATTGCTTTTTTCTTTTTTCTTATCAGTTTGAAGCGAATGTATGGTGTTCTGGTGAATCAGAGTTCAAAACCTTGATGTCACCATTAGATTGCTGCTTATTAACACTTCTGTCACTCACTGACATCACATGATTGTGGAAGTCAGTGGATTTGAACAGTATGCTTCATACTGTACATCTGTCCTACCATTGACCTTGTTATCCTGCCTTGGTTTTGTCACAGCTGAAGCCTTGATGCATTGTGTGAGATTGTCTTAGGTTTTTAATTGTATCTTCGGCCTTGAGTTATACCACTGCTTTTCAACTGTTAAAGCCAAGAAGTGTGTGTGTTTGGGGGTGGGGAGACTATTTAAAGTAGTTATATGTTTTTTCTTTCTTACAGTAAAGCTTTTCAAGTAATCTCAAACAATAGGCAAAAAAAAAAAAAAACGAGAATCCAAAAGCACACGTTTATTTGTCCACAAGATGCATCTAAAATTAGCAATTGCGTATGGGTGTGCCTTTTTTTATACCTAATAAAAAAGGATGAATGAGTATAGATTATGTAAATTGCTTACTCAGCTCCTGAATAGATGAAATGATGATCAAAGATGACACTGTATTTATTGGGGGTGCGGGGCTCAGTGGTTAAACATTTCATTAAATGTAAATTATTTGTTGGCTACTAAATGAATATCCTATTTAAAAACAAACGAGACAAGAACATTTTATCTATTTCACCTTTACTAATTACTTCATCTTATCACATGTAGATTTCTTTATCTCTGATAAAGAGCAGCGGTTATTGCAGAGCCAATGTGGGACACGGGCAAGAAACTTTTATTACAGTGACCTTTAATCTCTGATAAGTTTGAATTATGTTTGTCTTGGATAGTTGATGGCTTTTGTCCATAATAGGGTAGAAACAAAACACAAGATTTTATCAGGCAAATGATTTCCTGTGGATGAAATTCTTATCACTGGTGAATTGTGCATACTATTCAGTAGTGTAGTGTCCTCCTAGTGGTAGAATGAAGTTAAATACAGAGTTGGTTTTCTGCACATCATTTAACAGCAGATGGCGCCCACATGACAGTTTTTAAACTGTAATTAAACAGCTATTTGGCCCATATTCTTCTTACTTGCATATTCCTAGTAATCTAATCACATAGTTGAGTTTTAGATTGTAAAACTTCAAAGTTTACACCTATTTCAATATTTGCTTAGCAAAGATGCTGTCTATATGTCTCTCTGCAGTTATTAGATCATATCCACAATGAATACAAGACTGTGTTGCTGTGGCAGCAGGACGACAGCACATCTCCTTAAACTCTAACTCATCTGGGACATTAAGAAATATAAGTCATAACTCTGAGGCTAATTCAAATCTGACAACGAAGTGCAAACCCCCCGAGATATGCTGGCATCTCATACACAAGCTAATTAAACATTTGCTCTCCTGCAGGAAATGAGGAAAGAAAGACAGGCGCTCAGAGGAAGACTCTAGACATTTTCCCCCAAACTGATAATTTCTTCTCAAAATAAGCAAAAGCAGCAAGTCAATTTTGTGCCAAGCTCTCATTCATCTTATTTCAAGGATTCCAGCCAAGTCTACAAGGTGACAAATGGTACTTGTTGATAACAGCTCATCTGGTAGCCGAAGGACTCACAGAAAATAGACTGTCCATTCCAGTGTTAGCTTCAGAATGTACATTACCTGGGAATGAATTTCAGGAAACAACTTGGTTTTAAAGGCACACTCGTGTTTTCTTCCTTTTTCTTTTATTTAATTAATAAAAAATTAGGTTTGTCACATAAATCTAGGATTGTGTGCCACAAATTAAGATATTCCCTTCCTCCTTTTGAAGCTATGCAGCCACAATTGCTGTTCCTGTTGCAAGAGCAACAAAATTGTTTTCTCTTTATTCTGTCATTATCATCCCTTTAAGCATAATGGTTTTTCATAGCTCTGCTATAATTGGTGGTTTATGGGGCAATTTAAATCATGAAAGAAGCGAAATGCTAATGGCCATTACCTATCTATAATTGCAGGCAATTATTACAAAAGTTCTCTTGTCGTTTAATTGCAGATAATGAAATCACGAGATAGTGAAACAAGGATGGTAATTTCAGGGAATATACATATCAAAAAGGCTACTTAGACTATCAAGTGGTTATTCTCGATGTCATTATACTTTGAGGGAGATTAGTATTTCATCCCTAACACTGACCGGTCACACACATATATTAAATCTTCACATGGCAACTGTAAAAACACATTTACAGCTTCATGCTGGAGGAAAGTGAAATGCGCCATAGCTGAGAGGATAATATTCTCATTTAGGTTCCATTGACAAACTGGTTCATCCACATTGTGCTTCATTACAGTGAGATGCTGAAAGGGGGACAACTTTCATCTATGCCTGAGTGGTTGTGAGTTGAGCCATGGAGAATCTAAAAGCCCTGAAGGAAGAGCTGAATCCTGAAAGTCAAGTCGAGACTCAGATGTGCTACCTTTGACACCCACCTGAAACATCTGAATGTACATGAGGAGAAATATACCAGCCAAGCTCAGTGTGCTTGTGATTGTGTGTGCGCGCATGTCATTAATCATCTTGAGTAAATGGTGAAAATGAACTGGGAAATGTTATCATAAGAGAGCACATATTATCAAAGTCCTTGAGACAGAAGAAAGTTTGAACAAATGAGTGACTGTACTTTAATAGATTAAAAAAGGAATAAAGATGATTATGTTCCTTAATCAAATAAGAGGTTATTAACAGATTGAAGAGATTAAATGTGTTAAGAACAGCCACTGAAAATTGAAAATGAAGTCCAGAGGGATTCTCATTCTCTGCTAATTAAAATTGGAGCCTTTCAGTCAAGGTTTATCAATGATATTTTGCAATTCCTAAAACACATATTTCCATGTTTCAATTGTTGTGCCTCAGAACAATTGGGATGTTATTTTCAGAGTTGAGGAGGCATCAGCACCAAGGAGGTCAGCTCCGGCAGGATGTCAACAAATATTGTGTGGTACACAGTGATTAGCACTCACTGAAGTTTGCCAGACTTGTGTATTCTTTTGAAGGCTATGTCACTGTGTTTCTGAGACAAAGTCAGTTTATTCAGGAGAAATCTGTTCAGTGCCACATTGACATCCACACTGACATTACGTCCACATTATCACATCTATTTTCATTGCATAGCTAAGCATTACCAGTATGTTTACTTAATACCATGAAATCAGTTGTTGGAGTCTGTGTACATACAGTCAGTGTTGGGCACACTACTTTAAAAAAGTAATTAATTACAGTTACTCGTTACTTCTCCCTAAAAGTTACTGCGTTAGTAACGGAATTACAGCATCATAAAAATAACTAATTACTCAGAAAAGTAATTGTGCTGTGTGTGTGTGTGTGTGTGTGTGTTTGAGTGTGTGTTCGGCTGCGCACACTGACTTACCCACATCTCCCCTGACATTTTTATTATCTGCCAATCATCATAACCAGTGGGAAAACAACGGTAGGTGCTGGAAGCGCAGCCAGCGGTCTTTTGACCGGTAGTCACGTTATCATGCTGATTAGTGTATTAGAAACTAAACGGCTGAACCTGATATTTTAGGACTTTTATTAGACAGTTATGTCTGTAGTTTTACCTGCTTACTTATTTGGAAAAGTAAACGCATCAATA
>JAVQJG010018741.1:0-24316 GCA_036024015.1 Craterocephalus amniculus | reverse complement strand
TTGGACGAGCAGTATGGTGGAATATTGCCAAGTTTTTGTGGACTTTTTTGACCGGGCCCCGTTCATCACTTTATGGGAATTTCCTGAAAACGAAAAGCTCCCGATATCTCTGGCTACATGATGAACATCAAGAAAGTGTTCGAGAGTGTTAATCAGCATGAGGGTGAGTACAAAATGAAGGCACATCATTCTGAGGACGGAGTATTCCTTTAAGAAATGGGAAGTCAAAGCTGAAGGTTGGATCTAACAATATTATTGCATGTTGAGGCTGTAAGAGAAGAGGTTTTAGTAATGATTAGAATGCTGAGATTGTTATGGGTTAAGCTCTAATTGAATTAGAGTTTGTCAGCATTTTATGATAAAGAGTTGCAAGTGAATGCTGCCAGCAAGTTAGTCAGCAGCTTGGCAGGTATTTGGATGTTACTTCAGAGGTAGTAGAACAACATTTATAACTTTTCAAAGAATTTCATAACTACAGAGATGAGTTCATTAGTCTTTTAGTTCAACAAGTCCAGGTGGCCAAAAAACTGTCTGCAACAAATTATTAAATCGACAATTAGGACAGATAAAAATCTATTCTCTCTTTAATTATTGCAGCGTAAAGTCCTCTTTGATCGTTCTTTATCATGTTCGGGAGATATGCTTACTGAGTTGTGTCCTTTTCCGTTCAGCAAAAAGCCGAGTCACCTGATGAGCTGGCAGAACTAGTAAATATGAACCTGGCTCAACTCTGCTCTCTACTTATGGCACTCTGGGGACAGTTTCTAGAAGTTGTGTCCTTGCAGGAGCATGTTGCTGCCCTTCTAGCCATGGAACACCATACACTAAGAGTGAGTCCTACTTCTCAAATTATATATAAACCTCAGACATGTTTCTTTATTGTTATTTAATGTTGAAATCATAATATTGCTTTTTTAGTACACCTGATGGGGAGCACAGTGATGTTTTTAAAGGAAGCATTTATACATGTTGTAGTAAAATTAAGAAGAGCCCTACCATATCAGTAAATGAAATATGGATATATGGTGTACAAATATAGGTATAAGTAAGATGTAAAAAGAAATACACGTTTCATTAGATAATACAACGCTCGGCAGCCAAATGTTAAATCATGAATTAAGTACTTCATGTTCTCTTACAGGTTAGACGATTTGCTGAGGCTTTCTTTTGTCTCGAACATCCAAGACAATCAGCGTTGGCTTATCAGGAGCTTCAGTAAGTTGTACTGACACGCTTATTTTCATGGTTAAATAAAACACTGATGCTATCTGTCAGGCCTGGGCTGATCTGTGTTGACTTGAAATAGCACGGCCCACTTTTATTTTCTCAGCATAAGTCACTGTCTCCTTTCCTTTCTCGGTCCTCCCATCAGTGCTCACAGTCATCAGCAGATGACTAATGCAATCAAAAGCTCCAGCTACTTCTTGTCTTTGCCTCCACTTCCAGTGGAATGTGCAGAACTTGATGGTGATGTAAGTTCGCTGCCAATCATCTTCGAAGATAGATACCTGGATTCTATCACTGAAGGTCAGTAGCAAAGTAAAAAATTTGTTGCTCTGTGTGTGCATCCTCACTTTCACATTATTTTAACTAACAAAATATGTTTCTTTGTTTTGTTTTGTTTTTTCAAATGTGTTTCACATTGAAGACCGTGATGGACCTTGGCTTGGCATGCACAATGTCAGGACTGGCTCTGTTTCCAGTAAAACAGAAAAGCTCAACACAAAAGACCATGGTGCAGGAGCAAGTCCCGTTCCTGAGTCACGTTGTGCCCCTGTGGATAATACCTGGCCAGATAGCTACGATCCACCACCTAAGTCCAAAGGCAAATCAGTAAAACTGAAGAAAAATGCAAAGACTGAGAATTCCAAGAAACTGGTCAGACAGGGTTCTAAGGACTCTGTGGTTTTAGTGGGCTACAAGAACCTTAAAGCTTCCTATGGCGACAGTAGCACAAAGTACAAAGAAGGAGAGGCTAACCAAGATGAGGAACGAGATACCTTCCAGGGAGACTTGAATAGTTATTTACGGACTGATGCTAGTTTTGTTTTTGATTCTGGTGCCACATCGGTGCATTCTGGAAACTATGCTGATGATGCTGCTGCAGATCATGATATCACTACAGCTGCTTGTCATGAAGCTCTTTTAAAAAGTCTTTCTACTCTGAACACAAACAGTTATCCTCAGGCAGGTACTGGGGCTACTGCTGCAAGCCAACAAACTCATAAAGGCGAGCAAGCTGACCTCGGCAGCCAGAAGTTGCCACAGCGGTCTGCTGGGCCAAAGCAAAGTGAGACGAAACCAAGTACCAGAGACCCATTCCAAGCTGATAAAGTAACGGTTTCCTTCCCACACCAGACTGATGGAATCCTCAGCAGTAAAATTCCTCAAATCAGCGAAACGGACTTTGATGACTGCCATCGGTCCACAACAGAATCTGTCTTTGAAAGGCCGAGTAAAGAAGTGGCACAGCGAGGCCGATCCTGTGTGATCTCAGTCCAAGTAAAAGGCGATTGTATCAGGATGCCGGATGGTGGAGCCCCTAGTGCCTCATCTCGCCTCTCAGACTCAGGCATCGAGAGTGAGCCCAGCTCCTTTGCCACTCAACTTGGTCTAGGGCCACATACCTGTGCGGGGCCAGGTCCCACTGAACTGTGCGTCACTGCCCCACAGCTTGAGAGGACCTTCCAGAGTGCTGCTCCCTGGCCCGCTCAACAAAGCCCAGTACAAAAGCCCAGTGGCACAGGAGAAGCTCTGTACCCAGAAAGTATGAGTGCTGTCAGTGGAGTCCAGTCCTCGCTCACTTCCATCAACTCCCTGCCCTCTGACGATGAGGGTGAAGGCTCCTCAAAGAGCGCCAGTGGAGCTGATGCCCGTGCTGGCAGGAAGTCTATTGTTTTGGTGCAAGAGCAGAGTGTCGTCTTTTCTGGCGATGCAACTAAAAGGCCTGATGTGGCGTGCAACCCTGACACCGAGTCAGGTGATCACCAACTTAAAAAACCTGCATCAGACAAGGAAACGGACTTAACGGGCAGTTCTGAATTCGGCGTAGAGGAAGCTAGTGGCCATGGGAACCTGAAAGAATCCCGTAGTGACCCCCATACAGCCTGCCCCTCCAGTAACTCTGCCACTAGTAGCACTGACCTGGTAAAACGCGGGATGGTGGAAAACTACTTTGGCTCATGCTCCAGCACAGATGTGTCAGAGATCAGCCCTGTGGAAACATCTGCCATCACCTTAGGAATCCAAACAGGACCACAACCTGAGGAAGATGAGGACGAGACAGAACATGAGATGATTGAGAATGGATACTATGAAGAAGGTGATGGCTACGCTTTTGTAAATGGTGTCGCCGATGATCAGCCAGCTGTGGCAGGGGATGCAGCTGTTCAAGACACAAGTCACCTGTTTGAACAGCTTGGCATAGGAAACGTCCACGTAAAAAATGATTTATCTAAAGCCCCTATGCGCCCCAACCTAGCCTCCAGCAGTGTTGGATATAGTTTGGGTAGACCTTCCTATTCCTCCACCTTCTTTCCTTCCAGCCTGCGTTGGTATGAATGTGCACCCACGCCACAGATGAAAGCGTGAGTCATCATCTAAGTTCTTTTTTTTTTCTTCTAAAATACCCAATAATATCAGTGCATGCATTTCTGATGTTTTATACATATTAAATATTAATATTTATGAACCAATTTCTTCATAAATTTGCAGATTTATTAAGGCCAAGGAAGAAATGAAGCAGCTAAAGCTCCCTGGTTCCTTGTACAGCGAAGTCCCTGAGCTAGCATCCACTGTGCCCTATTTCAGCTTAGAGGAAGACGAGTGCTGTGAAGAGGGCATCCATCTCATTGTGTGTGTCCATGGCCTGGATGGTATGAGACCTTCCATCAGAAACTTTGACAATGAAGCTGTTGCTTTATAGTTTTTAGCTTTGTACCCAAAAAACGAATTATTGCTTTTTGTTCCCTGCATTGCTGAAGGAAACAGCGCAGACCTGAGACTGGTGAAGACTTATCTTGAGCTTGGTTTGCCTGGTGCTCGTATCGACTTCCTAATGTCTGAAAGGAATCAGGTTAAATTGAGAGCCTTTTACTCACAAGTTCAAGCAACTCTATCAGATGCACATTAAAACACAATCTCTTCTTTTGTTCATTTAATTTTTTTTTATCTGCAGAACGACACCTTTGCAGACTTTGAATCAATGACGGACCGACTGCTGGATGAAATAGTCCAGTACATTCAGATATACAGTCTTACTGTGTCAAAGATAAGGTAAAGTGCCTCTAATATCAGATTGTTGATTATTGGAAAAAAGCTTGTCATGTTTAACTCCCCTCAGGAAATCAGTTACTGATTAATGGAATAGCACGATGCAACAAAGCATTCATGAACTGGGTCATACCATGTTTTTAGCAATGTCTATTTTTATATGTACAGCAAACTAGTTATCTCAAGCAAATGTTGTAAAACAGACTACTGAACAGAATGCTGAATCTTGTTTGTTAATTTTTGACATGCCTAATCATCACCATTTATTTACAGCTTTGTGGGTCATTCCCTGGGGAACCTCATAGTTCGCTCAGTGCTAACCAGGCCCAGATTTAAATGCTACCTTAGCAAGCTGCACACCTTCCTTTCCCTATCTGGACCTCACCTGGGCACACTGTACAACAGCTCGGCTCTGGTCAACACAGGTGAATGTCAGAATCCACCTGATTTTACTCACAAAGACGAGCATCGCTGTATCATTTCTATGCTTTGAAACTTTGCTCCTAGGCCTGTGGTTCATGCAGAAGTGGAAAAAGTCAGGATCACTGCTGCAGCTGACATGCAGGGATCACTCTGATCCTCGCCAAACTTTCCTTTACAAACTCAGCAAAAAATCTGGTTAGCCATGCTCTTTTAAACACAGTTTTGGCCTCTATATGTGGAATACAGTAAAAAAAGCATAACTTTACAAATTATCTGCCTTTCAAGGTTTGCAGTATTTCAAGAATGTGGTGCTGGTGGGTTCACTGCAAGATCGCTATGTTCCCTATCATTCGGCTCGAATAGAGATGTGTAAAACTGCATTAAAGGACAAACAATCAGGTGGGTGGAAGTAATATCCTTAAAGACCAAATATGGTTTCTTATGTTAAGCTGTTAGATACTGCATTGTAGAGAAGTGAGAAAGTAGAAGAAATTGTTCAGAGAGCACATACACACAAAGTCAAGTCTGTGTTTTCCCTCACTAACAACATTTTAGTTAAACTTGTTATTTTCTCTATACCAGGGCCTGTTTATGCTGAGATGATTGAGAACCTGCTGCTGCCAGTACTTCAGAACAAAGACTGCAATCTTGTACGATATGATGTCATTCATGCTCTACCCAACACAGCCAACTCCCTAATCGGCCGGGCGGCCCACATTGCCGTCCTCGATTCAGAGATCTTCCTGGAGAAGTTCTTCCTCGTTGCAGGTCTTAAGTTCTTTCAGTAGAGCCGTGTGAGGTCACAACACTTGACTGGGACAATAGGAATGTGGCTCTAATACCTCACAGCAACTAAAAGTTATACTGATGGTGGCATCTACATTATCTTTTCTTTTATGAAAACACTTTTTAACTACATTTGAACAAAATCAGTTACTTTTTGTGTTACATTGGAATCATGGTGGACTTGGAGTTTGCCTTTTTTTTTATTTTTCTCATGCCTTTTATTTTTAACATTGCTTTTTGTGTTTGTGGAATTCTTTTCCCCATTATATGCTATATTTTTATTGTTATTTATGTGTTATGTTTTCCCTTTAAACTGTTTTAACCAAATTTGTTCAAGGAATTTTGGATGCTGAACTGGAAATGTAGCTGCTACGGATACGAAATGGCTGTTTCTGGTGAGCTGGCCCAAGTCATCTGCACATACTGTCTTCACCATTTGCAAAATGTTTTTCCACATATTTTAAGAGACACTGCATTGATTTGCACCACAACTGCATTTTACTAGCTTTTGTACTGAAAATCGTCATTTGTACAAGTTACTTTTTTAATCAACAATTTTCCATCATTTTTAAGGGCAAGGATTGCATTTGAAATAGGATTGTTGCTCAGATTTTGCAGCTATGGCTATGGTCTTAAAACTTGATGCTGTTCCTTGCCATTGCAGCATACTGCACATTTACCCAGCCTGGTGTTGGGAGAGTCAAGCTTTGCCTATGACATGACAACATTTTATTACTGGGGCTCTAAGCAATGATTATAATTCATCAAAAGCACATGATGTATTAACTTGTATTGAAAGTATTTGCTTGATCAATTGGTGATTATTTATGTTTTAAACTGGAAAGTATTGGTTGGAATTAAATATTTCCTCAGTGGCTGTTTATATATATATATCATACTTTGCCAATAAATATGCATATTATAAAGGTTAAAAGACTTTTTCTTTTCTTGTGTTCATTTCATTGTTATGTTTACTGTTAATTGCAGCAACAAATAATCTCAAATCATGCCATATTGCTTGTGAATACAAATACCAAAAGTGGTACCTCCCTTGTTCCTTGCATACTGCAAATGCAGCTTTAGTTGCTGTTCTTTCATATTTCAGTGAAGTCTCGTTTTATTATTTCTTTTAAATTACCACTTTTTATTTGGAATTGTGGTCTAAATTCTTTTTATTTCTTTATTTAAACTTTCAACTTCATAGTGTTTGTATTTTCCTTATGATTCTAGCCAAATGTAAGTTTTTTTGTAGTTTTGTTTTTGCAATGAATAGAATAACCCTGCAGGGGGCATTATAAACCCAGACCAGATCCTTCAAAGTCCTTCAGAATATGCAGGAATCAGGATGGAACTCACTGTCTTAATATCGAGGTTCAATTGTTCTTAACTGCATGAATGACGTAGTGTAGAATAAATATATTCATTATAACGGACATGCACATAATTCCCTGAGTGTTGGATTATTTATTTATTTTACCATCGTTTCATTCGGGCAATAATTTTCCAACATTTTTAAGGGAAATGTTATTTATTGTCAGGATGCCTTTGATAAGAGGATTGATAAACACTGAAAAACATTTATACTCAATTCGATGATCGAGGTATTTAAAGGGTACTTTGGTTTTACGATTCGGTGTAAATCTTAGACATTCACGTTCGCCAAGGTCCACATGTTAGTAGTGATTACTGCAATGAAACAGCATCATGTGCTGATGATACTGGAAAAGGCTACAGAATAAACTTCCAAAGAAGTTCAACCCTTCTCTGAAATGTTTTCCTCAAACGCATTCAGCGGTAAAACAAAAACTACCAAGCCCAGCACTTATCTACCAATTACGACTGGCTCACTATGAAATACTAATGGGGAGATAAGTTATTTTTAGTTGAAATATGATCATGAAACCTTTATAGGGACTAGAAGACACTTCCATTTAGAAACAGAAATGTAAAACCATCAAAACAGTTCTTTAAAAAAGATGAGAACATTTAACCAAAAAATACAATAAAATCTGACATTTTATTAACCCAAACACCCCCCAAGTTATTGCAGGTGGTATGACCCAATCGTTCGAGCTTCAGGGTGGCTGTTGATCAAACTTGTTCAAAATGGGAAAAGGCGAGTAGAAAACTCGTCTTCACAACTTCTGTCTATGAGTTTACTTGGGAAAAACCACAAGCGACTTTTGAATAAGCACAGCAATTATCTGCATATGACCTGTTGAGTTCCATCGGCTCTACTCCTCTTAGTAAGTAATTTAATGTTTCTTACCTCACGAGTCAATAAGCACTTGATGCACAGTTATAGTTACAACTTCATCTTAACGAGCCTATTTTTCTTTCAGGAAAATAGGATTTAAAAAAAAAATAATACTGTAGAATTTTTGCTTTTCGAGTGTGTCTTTGGTTTTGTTGTTTGCTTGTAAATATGTGTAACTTGGACTGAAATGTTGTGTTAAGTTGCGTCTGTGTGATTATGCTGCCTTCATTACTGTCCTGCAATTTAGAAAGCAGTTCAAACAACTTTAATTCGTCTCTGTCATCCCTTGCTGGCTGTTTTCTACCTTTTTCAACAGACTCACTGTCATTTTAGTTGTAAATACCTGTCAGTGCCCAGTATCAACCCTGGCATCCCAGATCTGAAAAACTGGTGGATTCACCCCATTGTTTTAAAGTGGGATGAGTGAACATGGTGTTCCCCTATTTATGCAAATGTCCCCTGGTTTCTTTTACTTGCCTGGTTTTAGAGGGTCTGATACTCCAGGCAGCTTACACAGTGCAGACAGGGGATGTTGTTTTTCCACTAGCCAGCAGTGTGCCCAGAAATGGGGATTATGACGGTCTTGGAGGAGAATTAAAGCATACAGATGGCTGCTCTTATGTGATGCCAGGTTTTACACTTGTCAGCAACAAGGGAGATATTTAAAAGATGCAAAGGAGCATTGTTTAGGGAAAGCTTGTATGCAGTAAAGACAAGTGCAGCGATACACTGCATGAACCAGGCAAAGTTTACCCTAAAATGGTTGCTGTAGTAATATTTATTCTGTTATACTGGCGTTTTCATGATTCTATATTTATTGTTGAATCACAAATGTCGAAAGCAAAGGTGGGCAAAATATTGCTTTGTGTTTTTCAGTGTTAAGTTAAAGTTCAGCAGGATTGTGTCATAAATAAATCACGCTACTGGAATTTCTGGTTTTCTTAAATGTCTGCTTGCACTGACACCCAGTTGTTAGTGGGGCTGTGTTTGAACATGTTCATAAATCATATTTGGTTGGATCATATAAGCCATGAACACTTACTTTCCTACTTCCTCTAACTTCCTTTTCACTCTGGGAACACCTCTTTAATGTTTTATTTTCTTGTCATTTCTCTCCTTTTAAAAGGTCTGTACTCTTATGCTTATGAATGTATATAAACTTTTTTTTTCTTTTATGTGAATAAAATTCCTGAAGACTTGGTTGTGAAAAGGCATTTAGAACAAAGAGAAACAACACATTGTGCAATGATGTCCTTTGCTGTTTGTAATAAAAAAAAGAAAAACCTCTTTAAAAAAATCCAAAAGAAAGCTTTTTACTTAAAAGAACAATGCTGCATTTGCTGCTGCTATGTTCTTGCACCCCTTGTTTTTCAGTTTTACCTGTTTTTGTTCAGAGCAGGATTTAGGGGGATCAGAGTCGGTGCACAGCAGTAATTAACCTGATTAATTGATTCTTAGACGTTAATCAGATGAGCTTTGTACCAGTTGGGACTCTGGGTACGCTTTAACGGCAAGATTCAGATGAACTGTGGTTGCTCTTAAGAGTGACCTCCACCCGGACCCTTTCTTTTGTATATTAGCCACAATCTGGACTAGTTTTTTGTAATGTTTTGCAACTTTACTTAAAAGATACACAAGGATTACCTTATGATTTCTCATTCATGGTTGTGTTCCCTGTGTTGCTTTGTTTATTAATGCACAGAGCCTTGTTTGAGTTTTATTATTAAAATTTTTGTTTTTTAGTCTTTTCCCAACGCATACAGGCCATGGTGTGTTAAATAGTGGGAGTGATTTTGTTTTGAGTGATTGACGAGACAGTGCAGACAATTTTATGCTTCACTGGAAGCCAACCGAGAGCGCAGACCTCTGAGAGCCATCATAATTTTGTTCTGCCGATGATTGTGTGCATTATTTTTGGATTAAAACCTTTTTACGAGGGGGTATATCCTTGCTCATCACGCTCTATCATCTGCCTTTATAGATGCAATATGGACGAACGGCCTTGGAACACATAAAAAGTGAAGGACAAGGGAGCAGGCCGACCTGAGGAGGCGAAAAGCACAAAGTACTTGTCGCAGACATTTTCAAGGCATAATGTCTGCCTCTACCAAGCAGGAGCGAACTATTTGTGTTCTCCTTCCCAACAAAGACCAGCTGGACATTACCGTCGGGGTGGGTGTTTCAGATTTCTCTAAATAAGTTCTTGCCTATCATAAAGGAGGCTGATTGAGCGCTCATTGACCTCTTCATCACTACAGCAATAACTTACAGTACACCGCATGCTGTCTAGTTTGATACACTCTATCTGTTTTTCATCTGGTCCAGCTGAAGTCCACGGGGCAGGATGTTTTTAATCGTGTTGCAGAGCTTCTTGGAATCGATGAGCTACACTTCTTTGGCCTCACGGTTGTGAAAGGTAAGTCCTCTCCTCGTTGACCCTTCAGCCTCTGAAGCAGAAAGTACACTGTTCATGACGGTACGCAGAAGCCTGGAAGTGATAACAGACGAGGGTGTAAACAAGAATCATGTTGGAATTCCACAATCGTTTTAATGCAGTGACACTTATTTATCTAATATCCAGATGAACTTTTCTATCATTAGGCCCTTCCACCAAAGCGAAAATATGTCCTTTCCCCTCCCACTGTACATAATCGAACGATGTAATCCATTTAGCCACTAAAGAAAGTCTTAAACTTTCTCTTTCTGCTGTTCTTGTTTAACAAATACGTTTAAATGCCGCGGTAATCTTGTGTGGCTCACTGCTTGGAACAACCAGCCTTTTGTTTTCGTGGTGTTGGTTCAGCGATCACTTGGGCCTGAATTCCTGCAATATTAACTTCATTAAGCCTGGAATGCACTCGCGCATTCCTGTTCTTCACTGAGGAGGGATGGGTTGATGTCGGGAAGAGGAGGAGGGTGGGTGGGAGTAGAAGTTGTAGAGAGGGGACTTTTCATGCCTTGCTAAACTGTTACCCAAAGGCCCTAATGAAGGATGAGGCCGCGAGGGAGTAGGAGTGAGTCAGAGCGGGAATGAGACCAGCTGAGAGGAGATGATGATTAGGAAGTTGTGAAACTGTTTGGTGAGCGTGATTTGGCTGCAAGCAGTTAGATAGAAGTGATAAGGTGGATCAAATAGAGAATGCCGATGTGGTGACTCACAGGACCAGGCGGAGAGTGTTACCACATCGTCATGCTTCCAGCAGGTTGCAAATATTTCCCATCAGTGAGATGGAGGCTTGCTTTATCGTTCACTAAAACAACATTGATGTAGAGCCTTAAATTCAGGGGGTTTCATGACAGATAAGTTGCTTAACATCAAGATAAGATGTTAAGATATTACCAGATTTTACCAGCAGTGATTTATCTTTGTTGTATTTAGAAATACAAAGGGGGGGTTAGCCTTTATAAATCTGTCTAAGTATTAGCACTGTGCTGGTAGCGTTCTGGTGGCCTCTCACACAAATGGAAAAACAAGGGCTTTTTCTTTAACCTTAATGAATCCCATTGTTGGGGCAGATTTCACGCTTGGTTACATTTTGTTTTCTTTGCTTCCTGTCTCCTTACTGATTGTCTTTCTTCTGCTCAGACAATGAGCACATATTTTTAGACATGGAGGAGAAGCTAGCTAAGTACTTTCCCAAGGAGTGGAATCAGGATTCGGGAAAGGTAAGGCGGCTTTTTGCCTCAGGTTTTGGGGCTATGAGAGGTTTCTATGGTGTAAGATAGCTGTCAATTAGAATTTGTGTGCACAAAACGACAACTGTGCATAATCATATAAAGTTGTGCATGAACAAAAAATTGTAAATTCTCATCTTTGTAAAATCACACATAAAATGTTCATTGTGTATTTTTTCTGAGAGAATACAATTTAAAAAGTTACAACTTCAAAAATTACAAATACGAGTTCTCATTTATAAATACGGTTTCTTCTTTATGAATTTACGACTATCAAACAACACCATGGGGTCACAGACATTATCAATAGAACGAAGAGATCGATTCGTCAAACTGCGCATGCGTCCATTGTGTCTAACATCTGTTTAGACACAATGGACGCAAATTTACAATTTTTTTGTTTATGCACAACTTTATATGATTTATGCACGGTTGTGGTTTTGTGCACACAAATTCTAATTGACAGCTATCTTACACCATAGGTTTTACGGTTGAATCCAGTCGATAATACAGGTCAATTCAGTTGCACCGCAGCTCTCAATGAGCTGTTTTATTTAACATGACGCTAATTTGGCACATCCATTTTCAGGGATCACAGAAGAGACCCTTTCCTCTGGTGCTCTGCCTCAAAGTGCAGTACTACGTGGAGAATGGACGACTCATTTGGTGAGTGTACTTATTATTCATGTTTGTTTTTTCACACACGGACGAGCTTTTTTGTTGTGTTTTTGTGTTTCAACCTTCTTTCTGATAACTCTGTGTGTTTGTGCCCGGTACCAGCGAGCGAAAGGCACGCCATCTGTACTACTCTGACCTGCGGGAGCGAGTGTTGCGCTCTGAATGTCGTCAACAAGAGGAGGTGTACTTCCAGCTGGCCGGCTATGCGCTGCAGGCTGACCTCGGTGACCACCCGTTGCAGAGGGAGGGTGCAGAGGTCACCCCTTATTTTGAACCCAAGGAATACTTTCCCCCCTGGGTAAGTGCTGCTATGTAACAGTAACATGCAGAGATACTTAAAAAAAAACACTGTCCTTAAACATGTTGAGCTGTTCTTCACTCTTCTTTCTTTTCCTCCCGTAGATTATAGCTAAACGTGGCGTGAACTATTTACTCTGCCATGGACCGAAGGTTCACCAGGAGCTGTGGGGCATGTCCGCTCGCGATGCCGTCCTCTGCTTCATCAGAGAATCATGCCAACTAGAGGATGTACCAGTCATATTTTATAGACTGCAAAAGGTCTTGACTCTATGAAACTATTGATTTAAGCGTGTTATTTGAATAATTTGAATTGTTTTATCAGGCGGTCCTGCTTGTTTTTAATTTTGTTCCAGGAAATCCCTTCTTTTCCCCTTCAAAACAAAGTTTGAAAAAAAAAATAAAAAATCTGAATTTGGCTTCGTCCGAGCTGACGAATGACTAAAGGGCAGTTATATAACCCTCTGTCCGTTCCAGTATCTTATCCTCCCGTTTTAGAATCACTAATTTACTGAGTGATATTTGCAGGCTGCTCCGTGCAATGTGGAAAATGTTATCACCCTGAATTAGTTCTCAGCATCAGCTCAGACTTTTTCTGTGAAGTAGGGGAGGAGGCCTCGCTGTGTCAACGGCTATCTTATCTGAGCCACTCGGATGCTTCTCTGACATCTCATCATTCGTTTGTTCAGGACAAAAAGGAGGAGAGGGGAACAACTCTGCTTGGTCTGACCCTGCGGGGAATGCAGGTTTATCAGGTGCGTGTTTGTGTTACTAATGCTCTGCTGCTTCATTTAGTGAATCTGTGTTCGCTCAGAGATTTAGTCTTTGTATCTGGAGCCCTCTTAAGACCCCCGACTGCTGGTGTGAGGAATGTGTGGGATTGCCACCGACAGCAGTCTGTCGGGAGATACCTGCCTACCATACCCGTCAGTTGTTTGATCTGTCCATCAGGGGCCATCTGGGGAGATTAGCACACCAGGCCTGGCTAATTTTAAAAGCCAACAGACCGTGAGATATCTTGAAGAGTCCTTGGCCTTTTCTGAGTCCAGATGGCCCCAAAAAGACAACTGATTATTGATATTTCCCTCCGTAATGCATTCAAGCAGATTACATATCCCAAAATCTGTTAATTAAATGTGGGTGCTTTGTGTCCGCAGGAGGTGAGCAACACGCGGCAGCTGTTATACGACTTCCCCTGGTCAAATGTTGGACGTCTAACCTTCCTGGTATGGACACTTCTCCATCGCTCATTTCCATTTCTTGTTAGGATTAAGTGGGATGCTTGTGATTCTTTAATGGACATTAAAAATGTAAACTATATTGTCCCATTCAGGGAAAGAAATTTGAGATCCAGCCAGATGGCTTGCCATCAGCCAGGAAGCTGGTTTACTATACCGGATCATCATTCCGTTCTCGCCACCTCCTCTTGCATCTGAGCTGCAGCCATCAGATTTACCTCAGCCTGCAGCCGGCTCTTAAACACCTACGCCAGCTGGAGGAAAGCAAAGGTAAAGGAAGAAGTAAATATAAGGAGAAGATGAATATCCCTGAGCTTTACACTTTAGCTGTGGGGGTTACGTTACTCAAGAAAATACAGTTTTCACCAAAAGTAACTTTTTACACAGCAGTTCTCTAAAACAAGTTTCAGCCTCTGCTGAGCTTGTATAGCCAGGTTTCTAGCTAATGAAAGATATATATCTGATACTTTATACTAGCTTTAAAAAAAAAACAATTGCAGAGCAGTTTTTCTGTTTTACACTTAAAGCAAAAATTGTCCTTCATTCATTTGATTCTGTAAAGTCTTGAGATGAAAAAACTAAGTAATTACTTGAAGCTGCATGTTGCCCAAATTGCGGTCTGTGCATATCTAAAAAATAATTTTTCATAAAGGAAATATTTGCACATTTATAAATGGTGATCATATTTTCATGCCAGCTTCCTTGTGTGTGTTGAGTGTGTGTGCATAAGTTTCGACTGCTGTTTTTGGGTTGAACTTAAATGATGTACGTGGGAAATGGTGAGTGAGGGAAAGGAAAAGGAGAAAAAGAGGATACAGAAATATTCTCTTTTGTGGTGTTTTTTTCTTCCACATTTTAAAGGAGACTTGATTTGCACAAAGAGGATGGAAATGACCAAATTCATTCTTACTGGGCAACAATGTAAATTGCGAACTCATTAGCTGTAACTCAGCTGGCAAAAAAAGGGATCATGACTCATCATCATTTTCCCAGATAAAACAGAATATGTCAGATATTCCAAGAGATTAAAGGAATCCCTCAAGAAAAACTTTCCAGTTTCTTGTTGTGGATGTCCTCTGTCCTCAGTTTGACTTTTCCTGTAATGTCAGAAGGAACTGTCTTGCACAAATCTCATTTATTTTCATCCATTCTAGAAAAGAAATGTTACAGAGAGTCATACATCAGCGATGACCTGGATTTGGACCCACCAGGCAGTGAAAGCAGCCCCGGCCTGTCTCGACACTCCACCAGTAGCTCTGGCATAGAAGCAGACGCCCGCCAGCACAGCCTTTATGCTGACATGGCCTCCATGGAGGAACAGCCCAGAGAGAAGTGTTTGAGCTCAACAACCAGCCAAGACAGCTCCTGCACCTCTGGGTTTGACACAGGCAGTAAGGCTCGGATAGAAGATGAAGGGTGGCAAGAAGACGGTGAGAAGTTCCGTTCCATTTATCTTTCATTTGACATAAATTGATACTTTGCTTGTTTCAAAACAGTCATGACAACAGCTACTTGGCCTGTAGTGTTGGTAAGGGTTAATGGATTATTACTCTGATATATCTCACTCTTGCTCAATAAGTTGCCACTGCAGAAAATGCATACTAGTAATGGAAATACAAACTTGAATTTAAAAAAAACAATACTTAATTATTCCCAATTAGGAAATTGTTTCTTTGGATTTAACCCATCCCATGCAGTTAAACTAAGAGCAGTGGGCTGCCTCAGTGTGGTGAGGGTGAAATATGATTATTTATTATATTTGTAAATGTGTGATTATGTTGATGCAAAGTAATCCCTTTTTTTTTTTCTAGAAATCAAGACCGGTGTTGGAAGTCCAGTTGAGGTTCTTGTTGATGATCTTGATGAAATGTTCCAGTTGGCTGATCTTCTCGAGGGAGTGTCAGTAGATTGTCCAGAAGTCTCCTCAGACACTGACTCACAAGGTATCATAAGATGACGTCATCTAACCCTGTAAACATGAAACTGTTTGCTCTCATCTTTGCAAAATTTGACCAGTAAATTCATGTTGGCTCCGTAGAAAACAAAGGCTTTCCTCCAGACGTGGACAAAGATCCCACAAAATTACTGAACAAGGATATGTTGAAACAGGTTGGTCATACATTTTCCTTACATTGCTGCTTTTTTTGTGTGTTTGTATTTCCTTCACACATGCTTTCTATCAACATTCTAGATACTGAAATCCAGCGCACAAGTTTGCGTGGATCGACACAGCCACAGTCTAGATGATGTCCGACTGTTCCCACCTCCAGCACCTCTTGGGATGGCAGTGCCACCAGATTCCTCCCACAGCTACACCTTCGGGATCCCAGATTCCACGACAAACACAAAGGCTTCTGTTGATCACAGCTATTACCCGCCTGTTAGCTGTCCATCCAGACGTTCCTTTTATGGCCGGAGATCCACCAACTGCCTCTCCCTGGACATGTTAGGTGATGAACAGTTCCTGGAATTCATACTCTGAGTAAATCAGCTTATGTTTCTTTCATTTACAGTGAAACCTGATAGGAAAATTTCTATCTTGTGAATGTTTCAGTGTATTGTATGAGGCTCCAAGATGTGGAGAAACTTTTCCACTTTTCACTGAGCAAACAGAATATATTTATTATTGCTGTATATTGTGTACATACTACTTGCACTATTTTATAACTTTTCAACTTGTATGAACAAAAATATATCTAATCTCATTTTGTAAAGTATATTTTTAACATTCTCCAAAGCGTCCTCAAGTGCATAAAGTTTGACAACATGGATATTTTTTTACTTTTTCTGCATCGGTTTCCCATAAGATGTGACTCACTTTGGTCTATATTTTTTATAAATACATTTCTGTGTCTTATTTCAGAAAATCTCCAAAAGTCACGGTCCTGATATTGTCCTCCTGTAATTCTTTAATTTTTTGCTTCCCCTTTTTGTAATAATGTTTTATGATAAAATACAATTTTTTGTGTTTGCATCATCTGTCATGCATTTCCTATT
This sequence comes from Craterocephalus amniculus, assembly GCA_036024015.1. NCBI lineage: Eukaryota > Metazoa > Chordata > Actinopteri > Atheriniformes > Atherinidae > Craterocephalus > Craterocephalus amniculus. Next base: position 7,693 of record JAVQJG010018741.1, on the reverse strand, counting down.
TAGTACTCCATTAAAGCTTTGCTATTGATGTGGATAATTTGACCTCTGACAGCTGGCATTGTAATCATCCAAAGCGTCCCAATTTTAACACACCCCCCCCCCCCACCCCCTTACTGGAATTACTAGATAAAAGTATTAATTATGGAGCACTATTTCTGTAATCTGTAACTATGTCATGAGAGTCTGCAGGGTTTTTGTGTTGCGTAACCCCTGAACAAAAAGCCTTCTGTTTCTATTTTTTTTCTTCCCTCGAATACTGTCAGCGTTTTGTATTAGATAATTGGTATGAACTGATGTATTTGGCCAACGTGCGGTCACTTGGGGAGAATGTCAAATGTTTTATCAATGCCAGTAATATATCAGCGGCGTTACATTACATGTATATATCTGTTTTATCAAAAGCACTGTTATTAAAATTTTTTATGGTAATAAATTTGTAATGCCACAGAATAACGAGAGCAAGAGTTTTCACTGCTTCGATAACAGAAGTTGGCAGCTTGGGAGTTGTCTACCTTCTCATTCCACATCTCGCGAGACTTTGTATGACGTATGCGGAAGTTTACATTCCGTGATCGTAAAACGTGCTGTTGATGGCAGCCGTGAGTTGAAAAGCCGGCTGCTGGATTTGTTTGCTTGCTCCTGACAACATAACATGTATTCCGTTTTAATGAAGGCGGTTTTATCCAGCTCTCCTAACTACGCCCTTTTCTTTGAATCTCTGTCCTGGCCGAGTGAGACGTGGCCGGAGACCGAGCGGGTGGAGGCGCTGACAGCTCTCATAGGAGGACTGGGGTCCCTTCTGGCTGACTCGGATTCAACTGCGTTAACAGGTTCACAAAGATGCTGTATCTTCGAAAAAATTGAATCGGTTATTTGGACAAAATGCCTGCCGCTTCTAATCAGAATATCAGCAGAAGGAGGAGAAAATGCGCGCTGCAGGGAGAGCACAGCCGCAGTCTGCAGACTTATGTACGCGTGTGTCGCCGCGTGCCATGAAAACGTTTGGAGACGAGCCGTTTTATCCGTCATGCCTTCATTGGTGTCTTCAGACGAAGAGCTGCACGTTTCGGGAAGACTCAGTGTGGAGGTCGCCACCGAAGTCATGTCAGCTCTCATACCTTTCCTGTCAGTGGATGAAGATCTCACGCGCACCACCTTGTCCTCTGCCCTGTCCTCCATCAGATCTCTCCCTGACGCGCTGGTGTCCAAAATCCTAGTTAGGGTTGTCTCTACTATACTAAACTCCTGCAGCGCTGCGCGGTCAGACAGCCTCCTGCAGTTCATCCTGGATGATCTGTGCAGCTGGCACGCCGCGGAGCGCACACCCGCGGTGACCGAGCGGACGCTGCTCTGTTTAACCGCCCTGTCAGACCACCTCCTGAAATCTCACAGCTCTCCTTCCTCCGGCACTTGCGATCCTGACCCTCGTCTGTCTCCTCAGTTCTGGAAGATTGTTCAAGATGGACTGATTCACAGAGACGGCTTGTCACGAAAGAGGGCACTGTACCTGCTGAAAAGATGCGCAGCGCTGTCTGAGGAGGAGGGATGTGACTGTGCTACAGCAGAAGGTGCAATGCAGTAAAAAGCTCTTATATCAGTTTGATGATCATATAGCTTCTTATAATACCTTTTTTTTTTTACATTCAGAGGGGACATTATTTAAATGGGCCTCCAACCAGAGTAAGGTGCTAAGAGAGTTTTGGCAGGATTACATACTAGTGATGGAGACTCTGGAGGAAACCCAGGTAGACAAGTCCCACATGTGTTATTTTACTCAAAAGTGTATCGGGCAGTAAAACTTTTGCTCAATTTCTCTACAGATCCATGTCGTCCGGCCAGTTTTAAACAGAATAGACACACTGATTCAAACTACAGTGACTGACAAGCAAGGTGACACAATTATTTGCTGAAAACATGCAACTATGACAAAGTTATATTTGGGTGTCTGTTGTCTGAGCCAGTTCATCTGTGTTGTCTCTTCAGGGCAAGGCCTTTTCCATCCCTCCTGGCTGCTGTGTGTATATCAGCGCATGTTCCACAGCGAGAACAAATCCCTGATGAGGGAAGGAGTGTGTCATCTGCTCCAGCTGCAGGTTCTCCAGCAGTCCACCTTTGCGTTGGCCTTTTCTCAGGTACAGTCTGTTTACTATGAAGCAGGCTTAATCAATCATCTCCAAATAAAGTTTAATATATGTATCAACATTTTGTCTTCTTTTGCATTTCTCTTAAGTTTATCGTCGGTTCCTTTATGGATGTTCTCTCTGAAATTTCACTCTTCTGCAGGTGAGGATTTAAAATCCCCAAACAGCTCCATTGTGGAAGAACTAGTTTTTAAATAAGCCATCTTCTCTCCACATATAGGGCGGCTGGGCAGAGTGTGGGAGAATGTCCTGAGCTGGCTGTTAAACTCCAAGATTTCATGGTCACCTTCTTCAATAGCCTTCCATCAGAAACGAGGGGTACTGGAGCGCAGACGCCGCAGAGAATACAAAGCCATGACCCACATTCTACGCTTAAATCGTCCGTGTGTGAATTTGTTCTTTGCTTTGTAGGTCCTGTTTTGCTTCAGCTGATTCAGCAGCTGGGCTCTAAGCACTGGTGCGCGGTTCCCCTCCTCTTTGTCTGCCAGGCTGTATCAAAACTCCCCCCAAGTCCGCTGTTGGGGATCAGTGGGCTGAATGTTCTTAGGTGGTCTCATTGTTTTTATAGTTTAGCTGACTGTACCAAAGCTGGTTATGCAAAGCATGGAGGTTTATTTGTGGATGCTTTGTTTTGCAGAGAGGTGCTGCACTCCACCATGATCACTCATCAGGTTCTGCTGAGAGGAGCTGCCCAGTGCTTCTTGCTAAAGAGTGCCCTCCTTCTAACAGCAGTGGTAGGACAGTGACACTTCAAGCAATGTTTCATCAAAGCTACTAGATTTTTTAAAAAGTTTGTCATTCAGTATGTTACAGTTAAAAGTGAGTGTATTTTAGGTCAGTTTGTATTGTTGGTGGTCATTTATTAACCTAAAGATTTTTATTGTCAATTCCCTCTGTGTGTTGAACATACAGATGAACCAAAGTACAGTTTCTCTCTCTCTCTAGCTTATCGTGCTGAAATAGTAATAATAATAATAAGATAAAAATGTAAAGAAAACCACAAGTGTTTATATAAAAATACAAGAATCTATGAAAATAATTGCTCACGGTCAATAAACGAGAGTATATACTAAATTTACAACCTGAGTGGAAGAGAGCAGCAGTTACAAATGTAGGATGCATATACTCGAATAAATATAAAATATAAATATAAATTAGGTAAAACATTAGGCCAATCATTATTGCTTAAAGATTGAATTAAGTATTAAATGGAAAAAAATATGTATTGCTGAAAAGCAGAGCAACATTTTATCAAATTAATTGTCTAACCTTATAAAAAAAGTTATTTGTTTTTTTCATTTATTTCCATTATTTTAAATGGAATATTTTGATTAGAGATTAATCATAAACAAATTATCACTGTTGCATCCTTTTGGCATTATCATTACAATGGTGAAAACCTGTTGCCAGAGAAAATTAAGAAACATTGAGGATGAGTTGTTACTCATTGGTATGGTTCATAACACTGCATATAAAGTTAAATAGTTCTTTTTGTCAGTTTCAGCAAGAAGCCAAAGTTGCTGTTGTATTGTTGAAGAGTTTAGTAGTTTGGGTGTTTTTTCAATACAATTTTAAAGCTATGCTCTATTTTCTTTTCTTTGTCTTTATATATTATTGTTTTCTAGAGTGAAGTCACCCTAGATGACTTTTTTGGCTTCCTGATGCATTTCTGTGCTGATGAGTCACTGTGTAGAGGAACAGAGCTCTGGGATCAGGTGCGCTTCATCAAAGACATTCAGATGGAACGTTGCAGCAATAGCACAGGTGACTAATTGTTAGACTTTATATCTCTGACAGTTGTGCACCTGGTTATTGGAAAATGAAGGCAGTTTTAAATCCAGGATTATGGATGGAGATGGAAGTGATGCCGCCACAAAAAAAGAAACCATAAGAGCTTACGTTCAAGGGGAAATGCTGGAGTATCTCCGGGTCCCAGCTAGCACAGGTAATTCTGGTGCAAAAACATTAAAGATGAGGACACTAATAACATCTGCATATGAAATTATTTTTGCATGTTACTTATCAGAGTCTGTTTTCCTGCTCCTAAGGCCAGACTGAAAGGTTACCCGACGTTAGAGAGGCCGATAAGCTGGCGAGAGCCATTCTGCTGTGTGTAGACATGGAAAGGAATCACTCTGGAGCAGAAATCTGTAACGATCTGGAGTCTCTGCTGTCTCCCCTGATGGACACCCTGAGCAGGGTCAGCACCAATATTTACCTGCCTCTACGTAAGAGTGACAAGGGCCTGCAGCTTCTTCTCAGACTGCTGCAGCTGGGAGCGATGTCGCGTTGTCTGCAGGCAGGTTTGTAATTACACAGGTTCATTATTTTAGCTGTCAATTCTAAAACTGATCAGCATCTTTATTCACAGAGTGAACACTTAACCCTCCCTAATTCAGGTTTGGGGATAAATGAGAAACAAATTGGGGGGGGGATTTTAACAATATTCATTCATTTGATTGCGACCATTATGCAAAAGACCTCTTTTTGTGAACAGAGCCTCTCCATTTTAGCAGATTTGCACCAAAGCCAGGGCCAATCCCATCTCTTTATATGTCACGTAGTTGGTTTACTGTGATAAAGCAGCGTTTCTCTGGTTGGCTTTATCTCTGACTGTGTCCACAATCATTTTGGTCTGCACCAAGTGAGGGTGCTCTATGGGAATGTAAAAGGCGAGAGGCTACAGAGTAATTCCCAGATGAGTGAGGCAAAGATTCCTGCTGTCCTGTCACTTCTCCAATTATTAATCTGTTATTAATGGATGTGGAAGTTCTTCTCATATGATTTTGTTCTTTACAGTGTTTAAACTCAACCACTGGATACTTTTATAAACTTCCAACTAAACAGCTTTTTATTTTTTTTATTTTAAATGTTTAAATAAAATCAACTTATTTTGATAGACTCCCAAAATCAAGTTGAGTGTAATATGAACTCTTTTATTTAAGCCTGTAATTCTGCCTGCCACGTTTCCCACACGGACTAGTCTATAACCCTCTCTTCTCCATCTTTGTTCCAGGCGATAAAGTGATGGTTGCCATGAAGAATGTGTTTTTGAAACTTGTCGATCCAGTCCAGGAGTTTATCTTAAGGCGCCTGTGTGGTGAACTGCAGGAGGTAAACGCCATTTCTCGACCACCATCGAATTCGAACATGCACCCCGTGGTCCGCTCTGACTTCTGCCTGCGCTTTTGGTTTCTTTAACAGCTGTTTGACGTGGAGAGGGCAGAACTTTATCTCTGTGTCCTCAGACAGCTTGTTGTCATGTGCAGTTCTGCATCACTGCACCGCGTTAAAATTCAGCAGAGCAGCTTCCCAAAACTCATCAAGTATGGCCTCACAGTCCTCCAAGAGCCAAGCCAACAGGTACACAGCTAAATATTCATGCCGTGTCATCTGTCTGGCTGCTCTGCTGTTTAACAAAGATGGATTTTTTTTTCTGTTGCCAGATCCCCTCTGTGGCTAACCAGGTGGCTAAGGCGGTTACTATGGCATCCCTGGCCACTCTGTGTGATCTCATGGATCAGGAAGGGATCAGTCTGCAACCAGAAACTACAGCAGCTCTAAAACCGCTGAACGATTACTTCTACAGTCCGATGACTTCCCCACAATGTCAGGCTTCTCTGGGAAATGTCAACCAACGCTTAGTCAAACCACAGCTAACAGACGGTTCCAGGTCAGAAAGTCTTTCTAAAGAATAAATTAGGACGTTTTGGTGTAAAAATATAATCTTTAGAGGCAGGCTGCCATCTTTAGTGATGAGTGTGTCTCTTCTTTTGATAGTGATGTCGAAGCACAAAGTCTCCTGCTGCAGGACTGGGGACGCATCGCCGCCAGCTTTATGCGCGACCAGTGGATCTGCTTGAACTTCCTGATTAAAGCTGTTGGGATTCCTGAGTCGGGAGAGACTTCCGAAGCCTTTGAGACTTTAAAAGCTGCTCTGAGTTGCAGTGTTGAAGCTCTGGCTCTGCTGCCAAGTGACCTGGTGCTGCCTGTTTTCACCTTTATGCAAACTGTGTCACCACAAGTGAGTCTCTGTACAGCCAGAAATGTGATACACTGGAGAAGCTTTTGGTGATAATATAGTCTATAGCAGGGACCATCGGGGATCGAGGGGAGGTCCTGCAGGTTTTAGAAGAACTTCTAAAACCTGCAGGACCCTGATCTTAAAGCAAAATGTATCCCTGGTCTGTAGGAACATTTGTAAGAAAAACTTTTGTTTGTGTGTCTGTTTTTCCTTTTTTGTCTCAGTTAGTGCAGGCTGAGGAGGCCTTGTGTGTGCAGGCTGTGACTCTGAGCTGGGAGCTGGTGCAGGGACTGAGCACTAACGCCCAAGACTTCTGGCCAGCCCTAAAAGGCTTCATCTCCATGGCTTTCCAGCACCAGCTGCTCAAGCTGACCCACGCTGAGGCCTCAGCCCTTACTTCCACTCTGAAACAGGTAATCTACCCAAGACTGGCTGACTTGGAGGCAATAATTTCTACTTTGAGCATCAGATTTCTTGTTTCCAAATGTGTACATGTGGTAATGTCGACTGTTTGATTTTTAGATTGCCGCAGAGTTGTTGGAGCTGTCTCAGTCAAAGAGCGGCGTGTTTGGCGTGCTGCTTGAGCGCTGCTGTCAGACATGGCTGCCCACAGATGCAGAGAGCAGTGAGCAGGCTGACGCTGTGTTTTCTAGTGTTTTCAGCCACATCGACATCGTCTCTGAGGCCTGTGTGTTCGGATCTGTGTTCAGGAGAGATCAACGGTACGTATCAGCCACAGTCCTCAGGTTTGTTGTTTGGTTTATACAAAGCGTTTCCAACTCGTTTATCTTGCTCTTTCTTAGACTTGTCACAGATGTTCAAATATATGTGGAGCAACTTGGTGAAAAGTGCGCTGCCAATGTTGCAGTTACAAGGTGAGTTACTGTTTTTCTTGGGATAATTTAACTCTGTCCTGCGATTTCCACCAGAGGTGTCTCTTTTTGTGTTGTTTTCAACTTTGTGTCTTGTTTTGCAGCGATAACAGAGATGATCAGTTGCCCCGCACATGGGTGTTGGCTTTCCTTAGCCGCCTGGATTCCGCTAATCTGCAGCATCAAAGACTCATAGAAGAGCTGGTTATGGAGTTACTGAAAACGGTAAGTTGATGGAAATGTAATTAAGCTTAGTATGGCTTCAAAGAATTTACAATGGCAAGTATATATATTTTTTGTGTTTTTTTTTACTGAATATATCCCCGGAGGCACATTTGACACCATGTTAGGTGCATTTTTACAGGAGCTGCTACAGGATTTAGATTTTTGCTTTTATAATAAAGACCTTTGAATTACCCATTATAAACATGGGAGGATGTCTGGATTACAGGGAGAACAGTTTACACTCCTTTTCTATAGAGCTACACTATTCGATTCTGAAATAAGCAAAGCTTTCCCTGAATAGAATTAATTTGGATGTTTCTCCAAAACCTCTTTATTTGGGACATTATCAGTCAAAAGCTTGGACTGTTCCCCATTGAATTATATATATAAATATATATATATAAACTTATATATATTATATATATATATAA
>JAVQJG010018720.1:0-29042 GCA_036024015.1 Craterocephalus amniculus | reverse complement strand
TTTATGGCCATTCTGGGTGTAGCGCTACACATACCTCCGAGAAGAGTAAGCCATTTGCAAGCCGATGAATCTCCTCGCCGTTTACCGGCCCAGCGACCCGCCGACACGTTCCAACTGTTGATGCTGCAGAAACTTTCCCGCTGACGGCACCTTTCCTCCGAATGGCCTCGACATGGCAACACCGCCCCAGGCGCTCCTCCTCGCCACCCATCATCCGCTGCCGACCTCTCCAGCACACCGCCTCCCCGACGACGCTCCTCAGCGTATCACCACCAACTGGCGCGCGTAGACTCCAGGTAATGGTTGACAGGTGACAGCTTGGCGCCCAGCTGATTGCCTCAGTGCCACGTAAGCGCAAGCGATGCTGAATTCCAGGGATCCAATATTCCATTTACGTCTCTTCTCTTACTGCCTTTCATTTCTTTGTTTGGACTTTTTGGTCGCTTCGATTTAATTTTGGTTCACATCGGTTTTGACTTTAATTGAAGGGGCTAAGCCAATACTTTAAGCCACTGGTGTACAGATCCGGAATGTTGGTCGACGCGCTTTTACCTGGTGTAGATGTTAAAAATTAACTGTCCAGACGCTGCCAGATGCAATTCTGATTTATTTTCCTTTAGCTTCTTTCCATTAAGCACAAACAGATGCTCTTTCACAGCGTGACATGGTAAAGCGGTCAAAACCGATTTTCCCTTTCCGGCCTAACACACACTCTACACACATCATTTCCTGCCTTATATAGACTTGCGTCAATTACAGGCTACATCACCTTACATGTTAAACCGCTGAAATATAACATCTAAATGTCATGCACTATTATGCAATCTAAGTAAGCTTAAATGCGGTGGTGATCCGGTGTATGATGAAGCTTAGTTTTGTAGGAATATGCTGTAACAGAGTGAGACGGTGCTTGCAATGTCATTCAAAATGTGCTCACTCACTTGTAAAATGGGCAATCTGTACAAATTTTGCATATTAAATTTAATAAAAACATAATAAAAGGAGGTCTGTTGAAGAAAAACAGAAGAGAATATTAGCATTTTACATGTAATGCATCTCAGTTTTACCGACTGGCAAACTTGAGCTGGTGTGAAACCATTATGCAGAGAGACCTGATCGAGGGAATTCGCTGAATATTCAGACAGATTGTGGGAATGTGTTGGAAAAGTTGAAGGGATCTTCAAGATACATGCACATACTTCTACACCTGATGTCACAGTTTATCCTGGAGTTGTAAAACAGAGGTGGAGCTGTCTTGGGAATTACACAGGAATATGTCGACAGCATTCAGGATTTTTGCTGGTTTTGTCCAGCATGTCAATAGAAAGATGTTCTAGCTGCCAGGGAACTCATCTAAATGAGCAAATGTACCAAAAAGTTGATTTTCTGTTATAGCTGAGTTGATGACTAATGCCACAGTAAAGTGTCTACATCTTATGATCGATGAAAGGCAACTTGGAACCTGACTCTTTTGTTTTTGTTTGTCTTTCATGTCTGTGCTGGCATTGTTGAAGATTCATTAGTTTAAATTTGCTGTCAGCATGTTTCTTCCTTTTTTATACAACATTTTCTATTTTGCTTATTGTTTTCTTTTAATAACTACAGTTTTAACACCAAAGTTAATCAGAAACATCTGTATAATCTGCTGACAGGATCAGCTCTTTAAAAAGATTTGAAATGACTGTGAGATGGAGGCAGATAATGCAGGCTCGTTGTCTGCAGTGTTGTGTCAAACAGTCGGCACCGCACAGGGGTTGAATGAAGAGATATGAGCCTGTTAAGGTGGAGCCGGTGCCTCAGAGGTTTAGTCAGTGCTGTATTTAGCCCGACTGAGATAAAGTCAGAGCTGTGTTTGTGGACATGGCCAGGATGCATGCAGAGATGTATGGGTCAGCTCTTGGAGGATATATTTAGTTGGAGGTAACAAGTTTGAGAAAAACCACTTTAAGCTGAACTGAGAAACATCCTGAAAAGTCGAAGGAAAATTCTAGTTTTAAATCATTAGTTTTTTATCCTGTTTTTCTCCTTTTAATTCATATATTAAATAATTGCAATGGAATTTACATGTTTTTTAAACCTATTTTTTTATGTTCTCACTTTTTTATTTATTCTTTACTTAGCTTTTTAATTTCTTAAACTAATCTGGTACGCAAGAAGATGATCGAAAAGTCAGCTTGATTACAGAAAATGAAGATGTGGCTTTATCTTTGCAATATTAAATATCTAAATAGGTTTTACACATTTAAAGTTTCAGTTCCTACATCAGAAAGATTATAAACAGAATGGTTGCAGGTCAGAGGCCTTCTGATTACAGAAGACTTGGACTCATGCTGCTGTTTACAGTCATATTCATCAGTTTTCTCAGATGGTGACCGTAGTTCAGATGTTGGGATGGGTCAAGCTTTTCTCTTCAGTAATCAAAACTAAAATTTTACATTTTGTAATAAACTTAATGTATTGAAATTCTTGTGTTATTTTAAAATATGTCCTAAATAACAGATTAATTAACATAGATTCAAATATCTCCTACATTATGAACTTCACACTGTTGTGTTAATTTTTTAAACACTTTTTCATATGTCAGACATGGATTCCCGGGGCTCAGATAAAACCTGTTGGTACAGGTCGAATCTCTTTCTCAAATAAACAACAACGGCAGACTTTCACAATTTCTCTGAGACGTTTGATTCAAAGACAGAGGAAGATTGTTGCTTCATTGTCACAATGAAAGTCTTTCTTCCAGGTTTTACTACAATTTCCCGCACAAATAGTCTGTAACGTAATGATTGCTGCTTGTTTGGTGTTGTAGTAAGTTTAATTTTTACAGGAATTTACCACACAAATGACAGCTGTGTAAACTATAAACCTGAAACGTTATTCCTGATTTACTTTTTACTTTTACTCCTGGTTAAGTAAAAACTCAAGATAAATCTTAAATATATAAGCACAAAATTTGGCATGAAGAATTCAGGGACATATTTGGCAAGGATAGACAGATAGCCAACTAAAATCACCAACTTTATTGTGGACTCGAGATCCAATAACAAAAATAAAATAAAATAATAATAATACAAATCCAAGATGGCGGCAATTTAAGCATAGGACTTGGATGGCTGGACATAATTGACGGATATGAAAGTAACATGTACGGTTTGTCTCTTTCCATCAATTTTAATGTTACTGGTAAAATTTTCAGTCTTTTAAAACTCAAATTCACACATTCTTGCTGAAGTTGTATTCCATATTGTAAATCATCTTTTGATCCACATTTCAATCCACATCTTTATTGATAAATGCAACATGAGTGTATAGCAAACCTAAGAAGCATGCATTAAGGTGTGTGGTGTTGTTCAGAAACCCAGTCCATACCTGCTGTAACAGATGATGCAGACCTCCGCGTGCTTTAGATGTTTGTCATCACAATGTATGACAAGAACAGCAGTGGTAATGGGCTTGATGATGCAAGACTCGACCTGTTTGCCTGGAAGCAGAAGTCTGATGATGCCATTCCACCTACAACGAAATCTCTTACACAGCAGGCAAAGCATTCAACTTGCCCAGCTTTCTGTATGTAGAGCTTGGCAGCTGTATGTCAAACACATACACACAACCCTGCCAACTTTGGGTGGGAAAAGAAGGTAAAATATTGCAATTATTGTGGATTACATTGCCATCAGTTCCCCAGAACTGTCAACAACTGGTAAAATACATGTACGAGGCAAAATATAATGGAAGATGCAAATGCTTCTACTTTGGCTATAAGTCCACACAGCTACAGTACATCCAGGTGTTCAACTATGTATCTATGTTGTTCATTTCATGTGCATCAAACATGACACTGAGCTCCTCATCCTGCCCCTGCTAAAGCTGCAATTTGTATATTCTTGTTAATTTTAGTCAGATTATAATCCCTAATGTTATCAAACCATGCATAACACAAGATACCCCAGTTAAAAAGCTATATGCTGAAGCATAAAGTTCTACAGTAATACCACATGTAATACCTATAAGTAATACATACCGGATATAATATCAAATTCACTACTGAAACACAATTTCTGCAATTAATTGATTTCTGTCTTTACAATTTGAAAGTTTAAACTTTTTTTCTTTTGTTGATTAATTTACTGTTTTTTTTGTTTTGTTTTGTTTTGTTTTTTAGCTAACCTTTAACCAGGAAAGTCCTGTAATTAATATTAAAAGGTGGCGACTCAGGTGATTGAATGATCATTTTTCATCTGGGAGATCAGGCGTTTGATCCTCTGTCCTTCTACATCCTTAATTTGTGTTAATGTATACTTTTATTAATCCCAAATGGGAAATGGTTTTTCTGCACATTGACCTATGTCAGTGGCCCCAGGAGCAGTAGTCTGCCATGTTATATCAAATAGAACAGTAGGGGATAAAAGCCTTGCTCACAGTCCAACAGGGGTTCACCTTGGGGTACTATGAGAGAGTTGATGTGAATCATGGAATAATTTGTCCAGCATCCTTTGAAACCTAGATAAGGTTGACAGGAGCCAGCTTACTAGTGCTAACTTGAAACCAATCTGCAGACCAGTTGGTTTATGATATCTGTTCTTTACAATCACTCAGGTGTTTTAAGATATAAAATCAGAATCCTGCTGATTTGCCTCAGAAATGAACTTTGTGTAAAAAAAACCCCAACTCCAGTGGTTTAATCCACCAGACTGCCCTTTCTCTTGTTTAAGCTGAGTGTTTGTGCAAACAAGGCATCCACTGCATGAATAATACAGCGCACGCTACAGAAGCACTGTGCACAGATGTGTAATGTGACATGATGTTCCCTGTTGCATTTAGACTGTGCTTGAACAGATTTAGGAGATGAATCCAGCATGAAGCTTTGTAAAACGTGCATATTTTCCTTCCCACAGGTAGAAGAGAATTTGTCCAGAGGCTTAAACTTGAAGCAACACTGAATGTGCACGATGGCTGCGTAAGTGTCCTACATTCCTTCATCTTTTTCAAAGTCTCTTTATTTCCTGTGGAAAGAAAACACACATCATGTTATTTTTTGCCCGGTGTGTATGCCAAGTCAAGCAGATCTCTTGACTGCATGTCAGGTGGTTGATGCCTCCCAGAAACCTGACGCTGACGCTGACAGAGTAGTCACGCATCTTGCCACACTATCAGCCAGATCCTCACTCTGTCCAAAACACCACAACAAACACGACATGCCAACAAGGACCAACGGAGCTGCACTTTGGAGCGGGAGCTCTGGTCTAGAGAAGTCAGGAATTGAAGTGTTATTATATTTTACAATGAAATGTTTTTTTTTATTCATGTGCAAACCAGATGAGAGATTCTACATGAACAATATTTATGGTTTAGTTGATAAACAAAGCAACAAAAATTATTAATTCATGTAATTAATTAAGTTATAATGTGTTTTACCATATTTACTTCAAGCCAATGTCATCTCAAGGCACTTCACAGACAGTTGGAGCAAATCTGTTGTCATGAGTCAGTATTCATACAAGCCAATTAAAAACAAATAGCCTGGCTAAGGATAAGAATAAGAAATATTGTGAATTATCTGAGTGTACCATATTTCTATGGATAGTATTTTTTGGGCATTTGCAAAAATAGCTCTGCTGAAATTTTGTTGTCTTCTGAATAAATCTGTGTTTTTATAGCAGATAGTTGGGATTATTTAAATGAGAGAATGGGTGAAAAATAAATTATTGTTTGTCACGACACCTGTGAGACATAAACCTACACCAACTGGTTGAATAAAGTTTTAATAACAATAGGAGCAAGGCAGAGATTGTTTTTATTCTTTATTGTGTGTTTGTGTGTTTATGTTTGCCCCCAAACTGGTTTAACAGTCGTGAACGTCCTCAGAAATATAAAGCTATGCTTATACATATTAAAACAGGAGATGATTGGCTTTGGATTGGCATTTTGGATTCCTGTGTAGACAGGAAATGGACAAAAGTACGGTTTTTTATAAGCTGTGCCAGTATCACGACTAGCCTGCACCACCACTTACACTGACGGGGTGATCTGCGGCAGCCCTCGGCTGACTCTAAATTCTTCTTCCTGAATCTACACTGAAGCATTTAAATCAATATTGAATCAAAATGAAATCGAATTGTGAGGTTCTTAACAAAACCTAACCCTGTTCATTATATATGTATATTTTTTTGCAGGTTCTCTGATACTTTTTACAATTTGCCTCAGATTTGTGAACTGTGTTCTTCACAGACACCTTAAACAGACCATAAGAAACCAAAGACATTTTTAAGAAAAACAACACTGATTGACTACTTTTTTCCCCAGTAATAGAAACAATCTCCATGATCATATTGCAGGTGGCTTTGCTTCTGGACAGAAACTGGACAAATCAGACAATGTAGATATTAGATATATGTATTACTTGTAACCACAGCATATAAGTTCAGACACAACAGAGCTTTCCTCGGATTATTCATTGAATAATGTATTTCCATCTACGAGGTGAGAGCATAGGTTCAATATGAGATTGTTTCATACCAACACCACAAACGCATCCATGCAACACATCCGTTTTGTTGCAATAATCAAATTGTTGCTTCATACGTGAATCAGATCCACTGCTAGTTTGTGTGTATGGTTCACTGTGTGGTTTTGGCTTAGGTTGCCGAATAAGAGGAAGAGCTTCAGTAAATGTTGCAAAATGAGTAGAAATGGGGAAGTTGTATTATTCAAGCAATAAGAAATATAAATACAAATGACTTTTAGTTAAAGCTGAGGCTTTTGAGATTTTCCTTTTTGTACTTTGCACAACAATACATGTGAGGAAAGGTTTTAAAAAATAGTAAATAAATCTCAACATTTGTCTTCTAAATCCGCTCGTCACCTTATCTGCATGTTAATTTTTCCTACAAAAAAACGATTTACCTGCACCTCCCCACGCATCTGATGGCATTCCACTGCAGGCACCAGTTTAATATCTCATCTGGCTGAGATGTTCATCTGGCGTTCAGCTTGCAGTCACGCTGAACACGGTGTAATTTCTCTGATTGTAGCAGAGCCATTCTGTGAGGATGAAACAGAATGAGGCCTTAATGAAATATTGATCCACAGACCAACAGCGAGCTGATGCACTGTTCTGCTGGTACCTGTGTGACTACAAACGGATGTATTTATATCCTACTCTATGTAGCTGGACAGGCAAAATATGCTTTTTCTTCCAAATAGGATCACAGCGGCTAAACTCTGTTCTCACCTTATGCATGTGACGCTGAAATATTTTGTTTAGAAACTGATTTAATTTGAATACACAAGCTTCTGGATTGAAGCTGGTTTTTGTTTTGATTCAAGCAAAAGTTAACCTTTAAATCACTAATAGTCTCCTTTTAACACGTGTTTGTAACTGTTGCGTGTATGTAAACATACACGTAGGCCCCTATTGATAGGAAAGACAAATATTCACACGATAGGTTTAAATGAATGACTTTATTTCCTGTCATTTAATAATGTTCATGTCCTGTTTGTCTCTTGTGTCCCAACAGGTCAACACAATATCCTGGAATGACACGGGTGAATACATCTTGTCGGGTTCGGACGATACCTATCTGGTCATTACAAACCCATACAACAAGAAGGTGGTTTGTTGTTTGTGATCTATGCAGTTATTCACTTCTTTAATTCATTCTTTGCTCAGTGACAGAAGAAGAAAACACAACAGTGTGACCACCGTGAACTCTCACTGTGTGGTTGTAATGAAATAAGCTAACTTTTTGCATACTTCCATAAGCTACAAGCCCCACACCTACACAATTCCTTTCCAACCTAAAATTATAGCCTTTATATTGCAGCAATTAGTATAACTTTCCTAAACACAAGTTGCACTATTTTGCCAATTTTACACATTTTGATATAGAAATCAACCGGAGAAAACATTATCCACAACCTGCTGCCTAACTCTGATCTTTCATGGAAAAATTTCCTCCAAACAACATAAACTGCGATAGTATTGAAACTGAAACAGATACAGTTGCACTTCGTCCAGTGAGTGGCTTAAACTTTGAATGATGTCTCTACTATAAGGAATGCCTGAAATGATGGGCTCCAAACAGGGAGGTTTAAATCTTATTTTCTGTGCAGAATTTAGCAGATCTATTAAAAGCTGTAAAACCTAATCTTTATTAAAAGTCATACAATGCCATTCCACATGAACAGACACATGTTTACATTCAGAATTGTTTAGATGCATAATTATAAGTGTGCACTCCACCTTACCCTGTGCTAATAAGCCATTTTTGTAAGCTTGGCATTGTAGGTAAGATATGAACTACATGGAGATTTCTTTCTAAGTAAATCCAACCAGGAGGGATCGCTCTGCACAGTGAAAATGTGATTGCACTGTGATCCTGCATGTAGGTTTTCAGTACATGAAGCATTTAGGTTTTAGTTTTTCTGTAGAAGATTTAGGTTGTGTTGTTTGTCCTCCTGTCTGTTTAGATCAGTGATAACAATCTCAAACAGGTTTGACAATTAGTCATCAAACTGATCTGAAATAAAGGGAAACCACTTCAGGGGGCTGTTCTACATTATTAAACAGGTCACAGTTTCCAGGCAGTTTGGGTAAACAGAAGGATCTTTCTGCATTGCCTTGAAAAAGGGCATTAAAACAGTGGGTGTTTCACAGTAACTTGAGTGACGTCATCTTTTAATCTATAACATCACTGTCATAAACTTTGTGTGTAATTCACAGATAAACAGGTTGGTTTAGATGAATGCATATTGAAAAACACCTCCATGCATTGTAATGCAGCTGTAAAAAATTTATTTGAAGCTGCTGGTGTGTTTGGGAATTCCAAGAAGCTCCCCATACAGGATACTCCAGAGGCTTCCAGTTGTGCATGAAGATGTATTTTAGCCACTTTTAACCAAAGCTCACGAACAAAATATAGAGAGGAAGAACTACTCCGTCTGGAGCAAAAACAAAGTACCATTACATCTTTGTCTGCTGTGGGTATAGAAGGCCACCATCGCCCCCTGAACTCAACCCTATTGAGAACCTGTGGAGTATCTTTAAAAGGAACATCTGTGAGAATGTGCAGCACAATACTTCCAGACAGCAGCTAAATGAGTCAGTTCCAGTGTCCTGAAATGACATCGGATTAGAGATTTGTTGAGGTGACATCAAAGAAGAGCTCCTTTGTCAGTGTAACTTCTTAGAAAAATTCTCGTACTTAATTCAAAGAATGCAACAAAATACAAAAACCCCCCGATTTTCTAACTTAGTTTACATTATTCACTGTGTTTGCATTGATTATTCCGGAGACATGAACAGAAACCATATTTTGCAACATAGTGTGGACTACATGCTGATAATTGCTGACATCTTCTTTAAATGAATTGCTTTGAACTGATTTAAAAAGCAGAGGAGCTGAAGTTAAACAGCAGCTCTAAGCTTCTCAAATCATCCTCATGCATCACAACATGCTTTTATTTTTTTGCTTATTCTCCTCAGGTCAAAAAATCCATACGTTCAGGTCACCGGGCAAATATCTTCAGTGCAAAGTTCATGCCCCACACGAATGATCAGGAAATCATCTCCTGTTCTGGAGACGGCATCATCTACTACACCCACACCGAGAAGAGCCCCGAGTACAACAGGCAGTGTCAGTTCACCTGCCATTATGGGACAGCTTATGAGGTGCAGGACAGTAGTGCTACTGGACCACAAATCTGGGTTTCATTGTTTTATTTTCCTGCCTTCTAACTTTTTGTCCCCTTCCTGTTAGATTATGACGGTACCAAACGATCCCTACACGTTCCTGTCGTGTGGGGAGGACGGCACAGTGCGATGGTTTGACCTGCGCACAAAAACCAGCTGCACTAAAGAAGACTGCAAAGATGTACGGTGACAGCTTGTTTGTTTTGTCGTACATTCACGCTGTAGGTGAGGGCGGAGATCAAAAGTATCTTTACTGGGAGTTCATCTATTTGCTGTGGAAATACTGCCAGAAAGCCGAGGATATGTCCTAGTATGTCTTTTTTTCTGTTTTTGCTCCATCTCAGTATTGGAGTTGTGCTGAGGAGCCTTCTTCCTGATACGAGCACCGCTTTCTGCACAGCTCCGTTTCCTTCAGTTCAGCTGCTTGAGATGATGGATGTGTGCCCTCATAGATTATGTTGCACCTTCTCATCTTCGTACTTCAGATCAGAATCTGTGACCTTAAATCTGTCAGAATTGTTTTTCCAGGTGCTGTTGCTGCCCCTTCTCAATCTCATCAGTCACACATTTAAGAAAAAGCCCACAACAAGTGCCAGGGCAGGTTGTTACACCAATGATTAACGCAACAGGAGGGTTGCACATTATTTTTCCCCAAAAGTATAATCTCTGTTGCTCCTCATTTTCTCCAACACTGCCATCCATCTGGATTTGATGTCATTGCTGTAATACCAAGGAAAATCTGGTTTGATTTAATTTGATTACTATTGTTGCTGTGCAAACTCTATACTAGTCTGCACAAAATCCAGATTTACCAAAGAACTACACCCAAACCATATCAGGTCACATCGAAAGAGCCAAGGGGGCAGGTATTTCCTTAAAGCTGTGTTTTTGCAGCTTGACCGTACATATAGCTCTACTCACCTGGCAGTTTATTGAATAAACCTGCACGCTAATAATGCAGACCTGGAGTATCAATGAAGTTGTTGCCGCTTTGTTTCCTATTTTTAACAGTATAATGTAATAGAGTGCTACTATAAACTTGTGTTTCCTTTGATTTCAGGACATCCTCATAAACTGTCGAAGAGCAGCGACCTCCATTTCGATCTCTCCCCTGGTGCCGTACTACCTGGCCGTTGGCTGCTCTGACAGCTCAGTGCGAATCTATGACAGACGCATGTTGGGTACCAGAGCGACAGGTAAACGTTGCCCCAGGCAGCTGGTGGTGGTAAAAACCTGAGGCTTTCACATCATGCTGCCAACTCTCTGTGGGAGCGGTTAAATGTTCAATCCCTGAATGCATTTTAAAGTACTTTTCAATCAACGATTTCTTCTTTTTTGTTTGTGTGTGAAGGGAACTATATGGGCCGAGGGACGACAGGCATGTGTGTCCGGTTCGTTCCCACCCACCTAGCCAACAAGTCGTGCCGGGTGACGTCTCTCTGCTACAGCGAGGACAGTCAGGAGGTGCTTGTCAGTTACTCCTCTGACTACATCTACCTGTTTGATCCCAAAGACGACCAGGCCAGAGAGCTCAAGGGTCCGTCAGAGGAGAGGAGGGAGGAGGTGAGATGGCACAGGGGTCCTTCAACATCACACGAATACTGAACATAAGTTCATATATAGGACTTACTCAGGTCTCTTTACCTTGTAACAGTTGAATGGGTTGCTATGACCTGTCAGTAGTGGCTCTGCTCAGTGAGGGAACTGAGGAAAATGTTGCCAGCAGGAGGCATCACTTTAATGAGCAACTATCTGTGACAGGGATCTAAGATAATTAGGTCATTAATGAAAAAGAAAAAAGCATAAATGAGTGAAAAATTTTTGCCATCAATCACCTGTTCATCGGTGCAGAACCTGGGACACATTCAGCCGACTGATTGACTGACTTCTGTTATTCTGGACTTTGCTGTTGCCTGTCATCAAACCAGCTGTTTGGTCGAGGTGGGCACACAGTGCTAACGGTGCGCATCCACTTGGAGAACTTAGAAATATACTATGATTTGGGTTGAAACAAACTCCTCCAATATTCAATAAATTTTAAGTTAACTTTTCCTTTTTTTCCACATTTTTTAAATGAACTTATTGGTCAGATTTTATAATGGCTTATTCACAATATTAGAGGAAGGTCCAGCAGTTTATCATTGTTTAGAGTCTGGACCATAGCAGTTTAACAATGGCCACGTTTACATGAGACTTTTAATTCTTCTTTGATCCGGAATTAAAGTTAATTTTGCTTTAAACAGATGAAAAATGACCATGGAAACACTTAATTCCTGATGCAAATGTTAATTCTGAATTAAGCTTAATAATAAAGTGGCTGGTTTATTCCATTTTAAATTCCGAATTAGTTAATTCCTCTCTCATCTTCAATCATGTAAACTTTAATTTCACTTTAAGTTAATTCTGGTTGTTCTGCACATGCTCATTCCCATGTCCTGTGGCCATGGCGACAATACACAGTGCATCCCATCCGAAGCAAACGGGCTCAACTGCGTCTATTCAGGTGAAAGTGACGTAGAACTGTAGTGACTAGCTGCTGCTTCACAAGTAGAATCTAATTCAAGTGAAAATAGTTCTTATCACGACGTTTTCTCATTTTGTTGTTGAAAAGAAACAAAGCAGTTTTACGCCACTCGGCCATCCAACCAATCAGATTCCTTCCCAACCCCTGGCTTTAAAGCGGAATTAAGAAAATGTGTTGTCCCTGTAAACCTTCATTCGGAATTATTATTTCCATGTAAATGGAGAACCTCCAAGGATAAGATTTTAATTCCGAATTAAATAATTTGGAATTATTAAATTCCGAATTAAAAAACATCATGTAACCGTGGCCACTGAAGATGACTTCTGAGTGTTTCCTGTTCAATTTCACATTTTTAGACTCATTGTGTGTCTTTCTGCTACTGCTCCTGTTTGTACAATGGAAAATAAATATACGCAGGTTCTGCCAAGCAGAGGCCTCCATCCAGCAGATCTTTTTGGGTTTTGGTTAGGGGTGAGAGGATTGTTTGTTGTAAACAGTGCAGCACTTGTTGCTGCTGTCTGCATCTCTGAGCACTGCAGACATCGTTGCTAAATCTGCTGGCTGATGCACTGCAGTGTTGGGGCGCTAATGACCCTGAAAACCGAGACACAAGATGGAAAAGACAGGAGGACACGCAGTGAAAAGTCTGATAGTCTGATTTGTATGTTCCTCTTATGTTGTGCACACATCAGCTTGTTTGCACGGAAGGTTTGGAAATCTGGCTAAAGAACGATTAGGAATTGTGAGTTTTGGTGTTCACATTCACTAAATGTGCTGGATCATGGTGCCAGCGTTTCAGAGTTCAGCTGTGTCGAGACGCAGCCGCACATGCCTTTCCAAATACAGCGACCGACGCAAGCAGTGTTCCTCGCTCCACTAAAATAGTTCAGGCTGAGGTGTATAGGTGTGGAGGGAGGGGTGACGGCAAAGGAAAAGCTTGATACCCCCTCTCTTTTCCACCTCTGACCTAATTTGTTCATGGTTTTTCTCATACTGATTCATTATCTGTCCCATCCTCTCCTGCTTTTTACCTCCCGTTTACACCCAATGACATTTCCTGCGTAAAGCAGTTGATAGCCCCCCGCCAAGACCCCGCTTTTTCTATTTCTGGCTCTGAGCCTGTTGCGCTACAGAAAGAGAGCCAGGGGACTGGAAAGAGAAGGCAGCCTCAGTCACACAGCCAGAGGGGAGGGAGCACTTTAGAGAGGACACCAACAGAGACGAGTAGTGTTTTGCTTTGGCAGCGGAGCTATTTTTGACCATGCTTTGACTGACAAACTGCTAATCTTTCCGTGCGCGTGGGTTTCCACAGCTGAGGCAGCCTCCAGTGAAACGCCTCCGGCTACGAGGTGACTGGTCTGACACCGGACCCCGAGCTCGTCCTGAGAGCGAAAGGGAAAGAGACGGTAAGATCACAGCATGTTCTGCTGCTTGTTTAAAGCAGAGCTCTCGCGTTTCAGATCCTACTCCCAGGGAAATCTCACACAGTATGGCTGCCAAAGTGTTAAAGCCTAACCCCTTTTTAAAAAAAAAAAATATTTTTCCCCTTTTTAAGTTTGCAATTCTCCATGAAAAGTCACAAATTGAGGCAGGAAACTGAAGCTGGGCTATGTCTACTTGTTGCTGACAAGTGACTGAGCATCAGCTGAGTCATGGTCCTTGCTCAGCTTCTCGTTTCTACCAAATCTGCCCTTCTTAGCCACACTCTGCCTATTTTCTACAACCTAGCTGTCATTTTGTATTAATTTTGATGCTGAACTGTGAGCTTTTTCAACCAGCAGCCTGCTCTCAAAGGAAACAACCGATAAGAGCGAATCAAGACTGATGCTGTGGGTCATTGATCCAAAATAATGAGCTCTGGAGCTGAAGGGAGCTTGTTCTTAACTTAAATTTCATAAAGTCATGGTGTTTGTTATGGCAGATATAGCAACAGTAAGATCCAAGTTATTAACTACCCAGTTAAACAGGAGTAGTTAAAGGAATAAAGCTTTTGAATGGCTGAGCTTTCCGTAAAAAACAGAAAAAGACTGGTCTAAGGATGCTTACTGAGAGATCTTTAAAACAAGCCTCAGCTTCATCATGTCAGAAAATTTTAAAACTGTTTTTCCTTTTTTGTTCCAGGGGAGCAGAGTCCAAATGTGTCCTTGATGCAGAGGATGTCAGACATGTTGTCCCGGTGGTTCGAGGAGGCCAGCGAAGCTCAGGGCAGCAGAGGGACCCGACCTCAGACACGGCCCAGAGGTAAAGCCTGAGAAAAAGAGCGCCGCTCATCAAAACAAGCTGCAAAGCCCTTACATTGATTTAAATGCTGCATCTGTAGGCTGGAATTTGTTTTTTTTTATTATGCTAAACTAAAGCAGAGAAACAGTACGAGAAAAAAACCCCAAAACATTCATAAGAGCTTGGTCTATAAAACCAATCTATAGAAATGTGAAGTGAACAGATTAAAGCAGATTCCTACTATATTTAACTAAACTGAAGTACTTTTAATTGTAATAATGTGTTTTGTTTTCAGGAACAGCCGTGCGGCCTGAGGGGGCTTCGACCACTCCTGCTGTCCCGGCAGGAGACTCCAGCCAGGAGTCCGCTGCCCCCGTGGGAACAGACTCCCCCGAGGTCCCTGCCAGCCCTGCCGCTGCCCCCATGCCTAAATCCACTTCCTCTTCCTCCTCAGGGTCATCATCAACCGTCACAGCTCCTCCTACTTCCAGCTCTTTGTCTGTGGAGAGCTCAGCCCCCTCTTCATCCCCTCTTACATCCTCTCCTGACTCAGAGCAGAGGAGTCAGGCAAACACAACCGGGACGCCCACGCCGACCGCCACACCCGCCTCTGAGCCCGCCCTCTCAGGTAAGAGCCCACGCCGTCACTCGGACAAGATGAAGTGTGAAAGAAAAGGCACACATCCACGTTTCTCTCCGGGTAATGCAGTGTTTTCCGTTTTGTGGGTGTATGTGTGGCGTGTTTGTCCGTTGGAGCCACTCCACTCAAGCAGCATTTGCACTTCACCCTCAGCTCTCCTCTCCCTACATCATTCTCCCTCTGTCTCCTGATCGTTCATTCACTCTGCCTCTCTTCCTTTGCCTCCCTGTCAGAGTACGGTCCTCATCGGCTGCCCATAAGTTTAGTCTGTAGGCGTTTGCAGAGGTTGCTCCGGCTGGCCGACCCGCCTGGACAGGGTCAGCGAGCGACCCCTTCCTCTTCCTCTTCTTCCTCTGCAGCCGCTGAGAGTCAGTCACAAAGAAGTGCTACCTCTGCAGCTGCTGCTGCCTTGAAGCAACCCCATTCAGGTTACCCACCCCTCTGAGCTCCTCAGGCCTGCAGCAACCCCTCCTTTCAGG
Source organism: Craterocephalus amniculus (assembly GCA_036024015.1). Lineage (NCBI taxonomy): Eukaryota > Metazoa > Chordata > Actinopteri > Atheriniformes > Atherinidae > Craterocephalus > Craterocephalus amniculus. The sequence goes on along the minus strand of JAVQJG010018720.1, from coordinate 13,488 downwards.
CTGTGCGCCTTGGCCCCATCTCTTGCAATTTTTAGGAAGACCTGGTCTTGCTAGAACTGACAACTAACCCCCCAGCGACCCTCTTTCCTTTCCCCTCTAATGCATCTTCACCTAATAAACCCTACAGCCTCTTCACTGTTTGCTCAGGCCGTCACTCACTAACGCTCTCGCTGCCTGCATACGCTCCTGTTGGAGTGGCACCAGCTGGAATGAAACTCTGGTTTGGCTTCCTCATGGTTCATGTGACTGTTCATCATGTTTGACGATGCGCACTGCTCCGCTGCCTTCACCAGTGATCATTACCTGCATTATTTGCTTCATTAATTTGGTTTGAACTTACATCTGTCTGAAAGTAAAGCCCTTATCAGACGTGATATATAAAAATTGTCAAATATTTTACATTAGATGCACTAAATGGGGGGGGGGGGCAGTTTGATTGATTGTTGTCACAAAATAATTTCTTCAACAAGAAGAATTTTTAGACTATCTTAAGAGCAAAAAGGTTGTTCTATCATTGAACTGCCATAAAAGACACATCTTTGTTTCAGCCTGTTTTGGTTACTGTAGAGAAACGTTTGATTTCCAGGCTGGGAACTCTGAGACTTTTGTGGATTCATAATCTGAAATTTGACATTTTCAGTAAGTGTTGTGAAGAAGAGAGACTCTTTTGTCCAAAACAATGAATTCTAAATGAAAGATCATTCACCAATGATTTCCCAGTGATTGTGTTAAAAAACAAGTCATCCACTTCCAGCTTCCCCAGAAACTGCTGCAATCCTTTTTAATAGGGATGCAATAAAACCTTTTGATGCAAAGCAGCAGACAAAGCTGTACTTGTTACCTCAATGCATCCACAATTAGTTTGTCTTTTATTTGTTTTTGTATAGAGAAACAGAAATGAGAGCAGTTTTATTGGGAATTCAGATGTATTAAAATGCTGCAGAGAGAAGCAAACAGATGTTCAGGGCTGAAACTGACTGATGGTTCTCAGAATAAAAAAAGAGACAAAAATAAAACCAAACGTTGCGGATGAGTTGTCAGTTTTTTTTAGAAACCACCTAGCTCAGACACAGTTACTGAGCCCAATGATCAACAGCTTTATCTGCGTTTGACCCTGGGTGGTCATATAAAAAATCATTCTGTTATTTAATAATATTAATGGATATTTGGGCCATTTTTCTACTCGTACATTTTCTCATCAGTTCCAGTTTGTTAAACATTCCCCCCTTAGAGCCATAATAAGGTGTTAATGTTGTTTTTCCTGTGACTGGTTCTGCGGTAATCTGCATCCTTTAGACAGAAATAGATGAAGACGGTGCAGATTTGATCATAGATTGCAGTCACGGCTTTAATGTCATTACAGCGATGCAGTATATTTAAACAGCATGTAAGATTTAGGGCTGAGATGCTGCGGTATCGTGTCTGAAAGGGGCTTTGATTGGGCCGCCATCTCTGCTGGTGTTTGACTTCATTAAAAAGATGAAGAACAGAAATGTTTTTTTGTTAGGCGCCCATGCAGCTGCTTTTACTAACATTTTATTAATCAGAAGTACAAGGGAAAATCCAGTGTGTAGCATCAGCATCAGCATCAGGTGACTGGATAGATGGATTTTCAGGTTTAATATAACTTTGCAGGAATAAAATTTCTATCAAGCACATGTAAAGTAATTTTTTGCTACTGTTTAAATAGCCTTATATCTTTTATTAAATGGAAGAAATAAATGTGAAGCTGGTTAATATATTTGTGCACGGCTGAAGTGTTTAGCATTCGCACGTCTTGACTGTGTAAAGGCCTCAGCTCTGACCTCTGTGTTGGATGTTTAGTCAGTCTCGTTTGTGTTCCAGATTCCCCTTCGTCTGTGGTAAACAAACAACTGGGATCCATGACTCTTGATGAACAGCAGGGTGCGTCCCCCCCCCCCAAAAAAAAAATTCTCCTGAACCCCACCCTGCCACTCGCTTTGCCTTCCTCACTCTTCATCATAAACTTCTTCTCACACTGTCTGTCCACAGTTTGTCCTCTGCTGTTTTCATGGATTTTATTTCTTTTATGGCCTTTTTACTGTCCAGCAGATAAACTGCTGATGTGTAAATGTAAATTAAATGGGTTTTATACTTTATCAGGTCAGTTTTTCCCTCCGTTATTAATTAGGTGGACATTTAAATGCAGTTTAAACTAGTAAAATTTCCATATTTTATGGCTTTAATCCAGAGCTCCTTCTCTCCTGTAGACAAAAAATCAGACTGATCTTACTTTTCGACCCAATTGTGATTCAACATGTTGAGTTGGTTCCAAAATGTTCCAAAATGTTTTAATGTGCTTTTTGTCAGGTGTGTCATTAACTGTAGTACCACTAATGGACACTAGATGTCGGCTCAAAAACACCCCAGTTAGAAAAGTGAATACTTGCCACCAACATTAGCTAGATCTACAGCTTCTGATCAGTGTTCTCATGGTCCTAAATCCTCTAACTGTACAGATATTAGGCCTAATACTAGTTTTTTCCTACTGAATTCATTAACTTTGGACCAGTACATTTCATTAAAATGGCCAGCAATCTTACAGTTTATGTTGGGTTTTTAGAAGAAGAGAGAAGAAAAAGACTGAATACATAATATGGTACCAGTGTGTCCGTTAAGGCCCTGAGAACCTGGAGATCTTGTTATTTTGGCATTTAATCTAAGAAAGGTTACTTATCTAGGAACAGGAAATCTGTTTGATACTGCTTCTTTCACATTTGGGAAACTTGATGTAAAAAATGCAACACGAACTGCTGTTAATGCATTACTGCACCCACGATATAGCCGTCATTCTTTACTAGAAATTATTTTATGAATCTCTCTTGCTCAATGATAAAAAGCAGCTGAATTGTGAGTTGATCCTTCAGGGGCTTTTACTTCTAGGTTTTTTTCTGGCTTTTGAAATTCAGTAACGTCTCTGTCACAGTGTGTCCTTTGTCTGGCCTGTGAACTTGTGCTGCATGTTCCCATTTCTGTTTAATGTTGTTAATCTGTGGGAATTGATGCAACTGAAGGTTGTATAATTCCTGTGCACCGCTGTACAACAACATGCTGCAAACATTTTCTCAAAGAATGCTTCAAAGGGATAACATTTCTTTGTTTTGCTTGCATGTTTTTGTCTGTGACACTCAGGAGCAGCAGAAGCTGCAGGTTCCCCACCGGGCGAATCTGCTCCGGCAGCGGCCAGCGGCGGTCCTCCCACCTCCACCAGCAGGCCCAGCGCTGCAGAGCCAGTCCTCAGCCTGCACTACAGCTCAGAGGGCACCACCACCAGCACCATCAAGCTGGACTTCACAGATGAATGGTGGGTAGCAGCAGAGCAGCAAGACTAGGATTGGGAATCACTGGATTGGTCACAATATGATATATCGATATAGAGATTCAATGTTTGCTGATATCTTAAAGTCAGTCACAATATGATTTCAATTCAATTTGATCTAGGATCCACCGATTGATATGAAATGAAATAAAGCAGTATCATGAGTGATTGATCAGTTATTTCCATTCGTCACAAAAAGCAACTAGATCATCATTTAATTTTTCTTTATTCCTGAGCTCTGGCATCAACATTCAGTTTAAAAGAAAATATTTGTGTGTTGGACAACTGGTTGCTCTATTAATTTTGTGCCGATGTTAGGATCATTGACTCATTGACTAGATGATCTATGTAGATGGATGTATTGTCCCAGCCCTAAGCGAGAGGAACTTGTTGAGTGCTTTCTGATTGCATTCAGCTAATTTATGTTTGTTGTTTTTTCCTTTTTTGGATGGTTAGAGATGTCCCCTCCAAATTTATATTTGCTTTGATCCTTTTAGTTTCTGTATGAATTCACATAATTTCCGCGTGGTAACGGTTATGGTGATGTTGCCTCTGCACAGGAGCAGCAGCACTTCCAGCTCGCTGGGCAGCGGAGGCCCCAAGACGTCTGAGGCTGTAGTCGCACAGGGCAGAGAGAATCTGTCCACAGAGAGCTCTGCATCGGAGCAGGGTGAGCGGCATGAAAAAGACCCTGTTTTAACTTTAATTCATCTGATGCTGGCCATGAAGACTTCCTGTATAATTTCCCCCCCAGTTCCCTGCGAGTCCTCCAGGCAGCAGGGTTTACCCACCGCCTCCACAGAGCCTCCGTGTGATGCTTCCTGCTCGGCGGCTCAGGGCCCAGCAGAGGGATCCTCCGAGGGTGGCAGCACGGCGCCTTCGCTGCAGGAGAGGAGTCAGCCGGAGGGCTCAGAGGATGCAGCAGGGAACTGCAGGAGGGCGGAGCCTGCAGGGGAGGAGGGCGAGGAGGGCCAGAGCCAGCCGGCACCGAGTAACCAGGACTCCGACGACAGCGACGACGACCCGATTCTGATCCCATCAGCGAGGTTCAGAGGACAGGGACAGAGGTGTGTGTCGGACAAGATGACGCTCTGGTTTCTCTGGTTACACCACAAATAAGAACACCCCCTTCATGTATTCAACTGTGCATTGTTAAAAGGGGCGGGCGTTCTGATTTGAGTTTTGTGTGATGCCTGACTGTTTTACTACAAATATAGATTTAATTCCAGAGGATCTGCAGTAGGAGATAGGATGATCAGGTAACGTGTTTGCTCTGGAAACTAAAATCATCTAACCTGTAAGGTGTGTGATGTGCTGCAGAGCTTTAAACCCAACAGCACAGCATAGTGTGCGGCGTTTGCTTTTTTGTTTTGCCTTGTTTTGGGCTTTCCACTTGAGCTGCCACAGCGAGCTGATTTTGGATTATCTGCATGTGAGCACTGACTCCACAAATAGTGTAAAAAGAAACATCGCAGCTGCGTTTTACACATTTATTCTGGTACAGATGTGGCAAATAGACTCGTCGAATGCTTGACAGTGTGATGGAAACTTTGAGCTGTTGGAAAAATATGATGTAATGATGTCGTTTTCCCCGAAAAGTGCCTGAACTGTAGTTGATTTTTGTTTACATTTTTTTAAAAAGCTTGGAAATGTGTGAAAATATATTCCCACACCATATTAATGCATGGGTTTGTGTGTCTTTGTGGGTGCTTTGTGTTAACATGTTTTGCGTCTTTCTCTTCCTTAGACGTTCAGCTGCAGCTCGTATCCAGGAGCTGTTTCGCAGAAGGAAAGAAAGGAGGGAGATGGAGGAGAATGAGACCCAGAATATCAGGAGGCCTTCAGTTAAAATGGTCTATAAAGGCCACCGTAATTCCAGGACGATGGTAAACCTCACTCCATGTATGGCAGTGAATGAATTATGTGTTTCTTGTCATGAAAACTGGAATGTGCGACAATATTTCAGAAAACCAATGGCCCAGGAAAGGAGACAAAAACAGTCAGGCAGTTACGGTCTGCTGAACTGCAGCCACATCAAGCAAATTGCCTCAATTCTTTTAATTAGATTTGCTAAGCACTTCGGTGCAATCGTGCTGCCGGGCACAAAGATTTGTCTTATGTTTAATGTGAGCTTGAGACTGAACTGAATTACCAATGTAATAAACATGTTATTCAGCCACTCATTACCAAGCAGGTAATGAGATTTCTTACCTACGCCAACGAGGAGATGATGCATTTGAAGGCAATGGAGTCTGCCTGTCTGTCCGTCTGCAACATAAGTTTTGAATGAATAAATTTTGGTTATATTTTAAGGAAGGGAGGAATTTTTTAAAAATAATTCTTATTTTTTTATTCTTTACATTGGTAAGGTCTGGATAATTTTGCCATTAGACCTTATACCTCAAAAATAAATGCCACAGTCTTTGGCAAAAACAATTCAGAACACTTCTGGTTTTACCCAGCAGCTGATGATCCACTGAGCCAGTGGCTCTTACTCTGGACATCAGTATGCAGATTCTTACTTCTCAGCATCTGCTTTTGCAAAGAATAAAGACTCTTGTCACGTCTCATTGGTTTTATTTACCCTTTCTAGTGGTGTTTATAGTAGCTGCACAGGAAAGGGGGTCAGAGAAAAGGGGGGAGGACATGCAGCAAAGGGCCAGGGTCAGAATTCAAACATGGCCGGCTGCAAGAAGCTGTAGACTCTAAAGGTGGGTTTATACTTGCGGGGGTTACGGCGTAACCACCGTAGCCTCTGTGTAGGTCCACATAGGCTTGACGCGCACCTCTTCCAGACCTGACTGTAACTACGCAGAGACGCGGAAGGTCTCCCCTGTGATTGGTCAGACTGTGGGGTGGCTGCTCAACCAGTAGAGTGGAAGTCCGCTCTACTTGTCATTGGTATTAATTTTGCTTCAAATCTTGCTTCATCAAAACTGGCTTCTAAATCAGTTTCCATTGAATTTTCTTTCATCCATTTTTACCCGGTATGATGTGTTAGTAAGTATCCGTGCAGAATGTCTTGAAGCAGAATCTATCCTCCTCAACCAGGAGAATCAAAACCATTACTAACCACAGCCAGGCTGTTTACCCATTTAGACTGTAAACTAATCTGATAATCTACAAAAAACAACTTTAGAGGTAAAACCTTCCTCATCCAACTCTCAAAGAAAATGTAAATAAATGTTTGACAATTTCTTTAAGCACAGACTGAATGATATTTGAAAACTGGTTTTACTCATTTCATGTCCAGATAAAGGAGTCGTGTTTCTGGGGCAACAATTTTGTGATGAGTGGTTCGGACTGTGGTCACATCTTCATCTGGGACAGACACACCGCTGAGCATCTCATGCTGCTCGAAGCCGACAACCACGTGGTCAACTGCCTGCAGCCCCACCCCTACGACCCCAGTGAGTCCCTCACAGCTTCACATGGCGACAACAATGATGATCATGATAATGATCATGTCTCCTTGACTCATATTTTCTGGTCTGTTTCAGTTCTGGCCTCTTCGGGGATAGACTATGATATCAAGATTTGGTCGCCACTAGAAGAGTCGCCATCTTTCAACAGAGTTCTTGCTGACGAGGTACAGCACTTCTTTATTTTTAAGAAAACATTGCTCTCAACTGAAGTTTCTGCAAAATGTAAACAGGTTGCTGTCGGTAGACTCTTCCAGTCTTTTATGGAGAGCTCTTCCCAAAAAAACTGTTATAGCTAAAATGTTTTCCTTGGTCTTGGCTTCCATGATACCTGAGATCTCTGGCTGATTGGTTCCCTGCTCTTCTTTTAGTTTTGCTATTGATCCCCTTTACAATTGTTTGGCTTCAGAGGTGTTTGCTCTGTGTAACAGGTAATAACCAGGAACGAGCTGATGCTAGAAGAAACACGAAACACAATCACAGTCCCGGCCTCTTTCATGCTCCGAATGTTGGCCTCCCTCAATCACATCAGATCAGGTAAACAAATACCCACTCGAATGAAACTTTTTTTTTTCTTTCTCGCTCTTTTTGACACCAAACTCTTCCTTCTTGCAGATCGACTAGAAGGCGATCGCTCTGAAGGCTCAGGACAGGAAAACGAGGATGAGCAGTAGCGTGCTAGCATTTTATTTTCAATAAAAACACTATTTGTTCTTGCTGTATAGCACTTGAAAAAAATACCTGAGATTTGTACAAGTATAGTCTAGAATACTTCCTTTTGAATATTAGTGTAATTTCTAGCCTGTGTGTGTGTGTGTTTGTTTTGATTTTGTTTTTTAAAGACGACTTTCTTACCGATGTTTCTGTACGAGGATAAACTACATGTGTGAATGCATAAGGGTGGAAATATATAAATATGTTAGTGTGAGAATAATGGAGGCTGGTGTGAAAGGATGTTAAGTGCAATATTATTTTCAGTTTGGAGCAGGTGAGCTTTGATCAGTGTTAACGTTTGACATTTTTGAATTTGTAGCAAAGAAATGTTGCTGTGTTGCTGCGGCATGTGAATAGTCTTTAAGTAAAACACAAATGCTTTAATTTTACTGTTCAAGAGGGAAAAAAAAGAAACGGTGACAGTTCTTCTTCCAAAAGAGGCTATTGTTTTATAGAGTTTGGAAATAAAATAAAGTCAAATTAAAACTAATGAAAATAATGCCAATTGGTGTTCACAGAGAAATGGCTAAAAACAGTGGTGATTGTCTGAATGAGGCGGTGTTTTATCATCAGACTGAAGTGAAGTGAAGTCCAACTTATGTCATCTTGGCAGGTTATATGGTTGTCGGTCTAAACCAATTCTATCTCCAGAACAAATCAAAGATCTAGAGTGAAAGAACTTATAATTTCCTCCCGGGATTAATACAGTAATACAGTACAATACTTTTTTTGAAATTTCATTTCATTAAACAATTAAATTTTCTTGCTCGCATCTCCATTCTGTTTTCAGGCAAAAACAATACTAACAGACGATCCTGTTTTAATTTCTTGCAGTTTTTTTTGTGTGTGTGAAACAGTAAGTGACTATGGAGACAGTAAAGTCAAGTGGAGATCTCCATGCTGCTTACAAAAGGTGATTTGTTTACTTTCAGACTATAAAAATGTAAATAATTTGTGTTAATATAAGTTTGGAAAACCTGAAACTTTTCTGAAGGGGGGAAGAGGGCAGGTGCATAAACTCTGCACATCAAGACAAAAATGCAAAAAAACTTCTGAATGCATAAAGGGCACAAAAATCAGAGGTGATCGCCTCTGGAGGGAGAAAACTAAAAGCATTTGTTTAACAATTTTAAACCTGACAGGATGATGATGATCAGTGAGATTTTGACTGAAACTCAAAGCAACTTTATTAATCTGCTTTGTGCCAGAAAATCCGACCAACCACTAAATAAATTCTTATCTGATAGTCACTGCTGAGGCCTTCAAGCCACCATGCATGGCTACAGATACTGTATGTGAGATGGTAGGAAGGGAAAAAAATAATTATTCTGGGGAAACTGTTTAATTCTGTAGTCCTATTTATTTGTTCTAGAAATGTCCGTCTGTCCACGTGGTTTGAACAACACTGCACACACTTTTCTAAATACCACAGAAACAATGAAAGAAATGCAGTGAAACATTTACATTATCCACAAAATTTCTTTCTAGTTTTGAGCCAATGCTTTTTCTTTTCACCCTCTTTACGGATTTTAAACCGAATGAATTTGATACCATTTAGTTCTAGTTACGTTGATGTAAATTTTAGTGTTTTCCTACCAGGAAACAGTATATTTATTAATCCGCTTGGAAAGACCTTCAGAACCCCACAAATGTGACTTTTAGGACAACAAAAGAGAGTCAAGGAAATCTCTTAATATAAAACTTTAATGCAAATATGTGTCAATACTTACGATAGACTGAAAATCAAAAGGTTACATCACAGGTTTATAGCTTTTTCTTACAAAGTAGTACCTGTTCATATATAATAAAAACATAAGAGGTAAAACTGAGGAACCAGAACTGGGCTCTATGAATAAATATACTTTTTGAAAAAATTTTATAAATGTAAAAGGAGTTTTGTAACATTTGCCATTGGTATAAGTTGACTTTAAACAACCAATAAATTCTGATTAATTTCTGACATGGTTGCTGTACCATTTTTAAATCAGTCCTGAATGAGTTTTCTTGGTACCTCCTTGGGTCTTTACTGCTAATAAACTACAAAAATACATTTAATGCATCATACTTATTGAATGTTTGAGTGCAATGACCATGCCCACAAAGCAGAAAATAGTCAAATATCATCTGCAAGTACCTTCAAACTATATGTAGGACAAAGGATAGTGATATCACACTGCAGTGTTTTCAGTCCACATGATGAAGCACTCCACCTCATATCCGTGATCCTTCAGCAGACACGCTGTCATATAAACAGCAAGTGTTTTACCAGCAACATTAGCAGGAACAATGGAGTCTATTAAAGTGTCCAGGAAGGTCATGGCGGGCCGAAACTAAAACCGGATCAGCTAAATAGAATTCAGCTAAGATTAACCTGATGATTTGCGTGACGCCATGCTATGGTTTGTCTAGCTGAAAAGTACAGATTTTAATCTACAGGCTGTTAGAAAATCTAAAGGACTTGCACGCTGTTTTCTGCTTCTTGTAATGCTTTAAATTTAAGCTCCAGTGTTTCCTTTACTCTGTATAGCGATACCTCTCCTGAGCTAATCTCGCACTGCAGTTACTGCATTTATGCCCACATCCAAGTCATAAATACAAAGCACACAGGAGTTAATTACATCCAGATGCACCAGATATTGTTTAAGACTGTCAGTGGAAAGTATTTTTAACTTGACTGTCACCCTCTTGAATATTCAGTGAACTGTCGGGTCTTTCTAACCCTTCCCGTTTGACGTGGCACCAGATTGAAGATGTAATCATTATTTGAGGTCACTGAGGTCACTGTTCACCAGCAAAGGTGTAAAGACAGTTGTGTTTATATGACTGCTGGAAACAAGCCAACAGTCAGGAAGCAGCACACACCCACAAGGTCCAGAAGACATCTAATTAGACACGGCAAGTGAAAACATCTGGAAGAGGAGTGCAGTATTAGTACATGTGGACCTAATCTGAAGGGGAAACTATTTTCTGAATGTAATGAAGGAGCATTTTTAAAAGGAGACAAATAATAGTCTTTTAAGAGAAGGGTGACTAATTTCCTTTCATGTTATGCAGCTCTAATGGAGCATGTTTGTTTTGAGAAAACAATGAAAAAACAAAATACAAAACGGAACCATTTAGGTTACAGCAGTTAAGGCTTTCTATTTGATTACACGAATCATACAAAAGTTTGCAAAGTCACTGAATAAGTGCACTTTAGTCCAAAGTGGAATGAATAATGTGCCTCTTTCTGCTTCAAGTATGGATGGAGTACCCACACGTAGAGTCAAGACTTCACCAGCTCTACCACAGAGCTCTGAGAAACCACATACCACTATGATTGGACCTGCTGTGTTTTGATGGGTTTTTCCACCAAATCCTGCTCTTCCTCATCCCTGTCGTCTTTAACAATCCCTTCATCGATACTCTCCAGCCTCAGTCTCTGACCGTCCAGGTATCTGGGTCTCTGTGCAACCCTTGTTGTAAATAGGCCTCCTTGCAGATCCAGATTCTCCCCAAACAAAGTGAGCTTAGCATCGCTCTCTATAGCCTTTGCCAAGCAGGAAGCAAACGTGTCAAGAGACTTGTGGACTTCTGCATGGACTTGGACTGAAGATGTGTTCTCAGCTGCGAAAATAAATAAGAATCTTTTAAACATTCACTTTGCACAAAGTGTGTTCCCACTTCCTCCAGCAGAGCGGAGAAATAAATGATAGATACCTTTGGATTGCTCCACCTGGTCTTCAAATGTGACCGAGCTCCTCCTCTTACCGGACGGATTCCCGTGATGCAACGGGACGGAGGAGCCGTCGATGGTGGAATTATCCAGCAGCATCACATCTGTGCCTGTGTGGGAAACAAAAGGCAATGTTTTCTGGATGTCTTCTCAGACAGGAAGGCACACAAACAAGCCGGACAATAAGATGAGTCTGTGTGTTACACATGACATTACATGCCCTGAATACGTAGTCTTCAGCTGAAGACATGAGCTATGAAACAGGAATGTGCGGCTGACTATAACAAGGCTTTGGGAGGGTTAGTTAAACCATCTGCCAGTCCTTCAAACCTCATGTTTATAACTCTGTGCTATTCTTATTTTCAAGCTAGTCAGTTTTCAGACCAAGTGACAAGCAAATTATCATTTACATAAAATTTTATTCTAGAGCATTTATAAAAAGATAGTTGGAATTTTTCAACTACAAATGTAGTTTCATGCTACTAGGTTTAAAACTATTTACACCCTGAACTGCTGTTAAAAGACTAGTTGATAAACCGAAAACAGTCAACTGTGAACTATTGATTACTTTCCCACATTATAACAGATTACACCGAACAGAAGGACCAAACAATTCAGATGTCTCATATTTTCTCATGTTTTCTTATATTTTACGATTAATTCTGAGCAACAATCTGTAAAAAAGAATCTGATAAACTATCAGCTCATGCTGCTTTTCTCTTCCATAGCAGAAAAACAAAAATACTGCCCAAACACAGTGTTATACAATCGTTAAAAAGAAAAAACCGGCTATATAAGCAAATGAGCATAGGCATCAACTCTTTTGAAAAACATTTTTAAAATTCTGCAGTATACCCATCATTACCAGGGGCTTTATTGTTGGATAAGGATTTAATTGTATTTAAAATTTCTTCCTCTGAAATGGGTTGCTCTAACTTGTCTTTACTATCTTCCCTTAGTTTGGGCAAGGTTATGTCACTGAAAAAGTTATTTAAATCCTGGTAATTAGCATTATATTCCAATTTATATAAGGAAAAGAAATAGTTTCTAAAGATATTATTTATAGATTCCTCATCACTAATTACTCTGCCATTACTATCTTCCAAAACACTGATTGAATGTTTATGCTCAAGTTTTTTCAGTTGATAAGCAAGCATCTTCCCCGCCTTTTCGCCCTCTTCATAATATGTTTTCCTCAATTTATATAAAGAAAAAAAAGATTCTTTTTGTATCATTTCATGTGCCTCTGCTCTTACCAAAAATAACTCATGTTTAAAAGAAATATTCCCAGGATCACTCATATGTTTCACCTCAAGATCTTTAAGCTTAGACAAAATTTCAGTTTTTCTCCTTAAAGTTTCTTTCTTTTTATTTGATGAGTAACTAATAATCCAACCCCGACATGTTGCCTTAAATGCCTCCCAGACTATTGAAATGGAAATTGTTCCAGTCATATTTATAGTAATGAATTCCTGGATGTTCTTTATGATTCCTGTAACAAAAGTATCATCTTTTAACAAGGAGTTATTAAAACTCCATTGTTTAGGCTTAAATTTATTTTGGCTGGATAGAGAAAAAGTTATTGAAATTGGGGCATGGTCTGATATTAGTAGATTATGAATTGTGGCATCTGAGACATTACCTATCAAAAAGTTTGATAGGAGAAGATAGTCAATTCCAGAATAGGAATTATGGGTCTTTGAATAGAAAGTATATTCTCTTGCCTTAGTATTCAACAGACGCCATATATCACTTACTGACTGTGTCTCAAGTAGGTCCTTAAAGGCTAAAGAGAGAGATTTGTCTGTTGGTAAAGATGTACTTGAGCGATCCATTAATGCACTGTTTACCAGATTAAAATCTCCACCCACCAAAAGAGGTGTATTTTTAAACTGAGAAAGTACAACATTAACTGACGATAAGAAACTGGCCCGTGCCGTATTGGGAGCATACAAGTTCATCAAGGTAATCCTACTGTTCTGTAATTCTCCTGAAACCATCACCCATCTTCCCTCTTTATCTTTACTCACATCTGCAACAATAAATGAAATTTTCTTAGAAATTAGAATGGAAACCCCTTTGGATGCATTGGTGCCCGGGGAGAAAAAAATTTGTCCAACCCAGCGTTGTTTTAACTTTAAGGATTCTTCTTTGGAAATATGCGTTTCTTGTAACATAGCTATATCACAGTTCAGAGATTTTAAATGAGATAAGACTTTAAACCTTTTTACTGGATTTTGGATTCCATTCACGTTCCAAGATACAACTTTAATTTTTTTCATATCCATTGGGAAAAA
>JAVQJG010018717.1:0-13421 GCA_036024015.1 Craterocephalus amniculus | reverse complement strand
TCAAAGATATCCTTTTCCCCCCCTTTTTTAAAATATTAGCGGTTAGTGGATGTTCTGGGGTTTTGGAGAATGAGTTAGACAAAGCTAATCATGTGCAGACTTCAGAGCATGATGAGAATTTATCATTATTTTCAAACATGTCAGGACAAACTTTCTTCCAACTCTTGATTCATTTCATTATAATAACCAATTCATCATACAGTGAGAGGAACTGGGATTGAAAGTACTCTGGAGACTTTTCCCAGTCTTTTAAAATATGGAAACATGTCTGCAAAGAGTTTAAATCCAACCAGATGTGAGCGGTCAGGTTATGAGGCAGATTTGGAAAGAGTTTGGGTGAGTAAGTAACACTGCTTGGCCCTTGATTAGTTAAGGTGATTGTAACTGAATTAGGAAGCTGTTCCAAAATCTGTTATGGACTTAAACTCAGACTTAATTTTAGCAAAAGTTAAGCTTATCAGGGAGGTCTTGCTTTTAGTGGAGATGTTTTCTTTATGAATAACCCATTATCTTTAACCAGTGTGAAATCTCCTGTTTACTTACCAGGCTTTCCAACATTTAATGACATCATCATGTAATTTAATCACACAAACATAGAGAATAAGAAGCTTATACTCATCATATTTTTTTTATTTAGGGACAGCGGGAGGGTCTCTCTGGACATGGGTGGACTAGCCCACTGTGTGGATGGATCCCAAAGATCTTGTTTCCTCACAGCAGCATCAAGTCAGATGTTTTGCTTTTATTCTGTTGATTCATTTTGACATATTTTCAGTTAAGAAAGTTTATTTCAGGTGTGTGAGGAGGGGTGGGTGTTCTGGTGTATTCTGCTGTTCATGGGTGTATGTGGGTGTGTAAAAGTGAATATGAATGGGCTTTTAATTAAAATTCATCTTTTGTTGTATAAAGGCGTGTTATATTTATATGCATTTTATAATGTAAAGCACTTTGTGTTATTAGATTCGATTTGATTCTTAAAGAGACAGAAGCTGAACTGGAGAATTTTAGGCAGAAGATGCCAAAAGTTGTACTTTTATATGCACAATAAAGAAAAGTGTTTTTCTACAAACAAAAAAGACATGTAATAGAGGTATTGCAGTCAGCAGTGGACACTCATAAGTGAGTAAATAACACAGACTCTTTAAATGAATGTCTTGATTAATTAACAAGGTAGTAAAAACTACAACAAAGTTTAGGAGGACTTCACATGGATACTTTACAGTATATATTTCTAAAGTAAAACATTTAATAGCCAATTTGGTGTCTAGCTAAATGGGCAAAAGTTGCACACATTTTTAGTTATTACTAAGTGAAACACACAAACTTCCGCATTCCTGTACACACATACACCATGCCAGACAGTGAGCATGCAGCAATGCTCCTCAGGGTTGCCATATCATTTTAAACATCCATCAGCTCAGTAGAAATATCATATTAGCTCCTCATCTGCATACGGCACAGACAGAATGACAAACGAGGGAGAGAGAGAACGCTCTCTACTCTTTTCCTGCATTGCATCTCCTGCATGCCTGTCCTCCATCCCTCTGCTCCCCTCTTTTGCTCCCTCTATCTCTTTATCCCTCCCTTCTAACCTTCTAAATTGGATCACCACAGCCAGCAGAGCGTGTGTAAAACTGTGTGCACGTAGTGTTGGGGTGAATCACATCTTTTAAATCGAAAAAGGGGATGAATCTCAGGAGGAACGATGACCAATGGACCCATATCTGACTCCCAAGTCTCCCACGCCCGCCCCCACCCCACACCCCCCACCCCCACTGGCAGTCTTTGTATTTCAATGTATTCCATCACACTTGCTCTCACTAAGCAATCTGCAAACTTTGCTACCGTACAACCATCCTCCCCACAAATTTTATTTCAAAACTTTTTGTCCCCAACTCTTTACACTTTTTAAACCAAGTTTTATCAGTCTTTTCACCACAAAACCCTGCAGCGACTTTATCTGAATGAGCTGTAGGAGTACAAGATTAGGACTTTTTGTCATCACCAAGAGTTGGAGCAACACAATAGTATTTAGCATCTTCTATCTCATATACTGTGAATTTATCCCCACTTATACAGGACAGTGTTTTCCCCAAAACTTCACGATATAGCTTTGACTCTAAAATTTCTAATATGTGCGAGTGTAATGTAATTTCCTCCCAAAGAAGTGAATGCCACAATCTCCTGAAGAACTTTAAATCTTTAATGGTGTTTACTTCCTAGTCTACTGGTGTAAACCTAATTTAAAACCAATAAAACCATCACAAATTAAGTAATCACAGCCTAGCCTTATTCTATCAAACATAGTATCCTCCCTCTCTTTAGCTCATACTTTATTGGTTTACTCTTAAGCATCATTGCTCACCAGTTGCATCCTGCCCCAAAATCTAGTTTTAACAGAAATTACCAGCAGTGCGAAAGTCAATGGGCCATTTCCTGTTGTCTTTATGGGCTATTTTTACTTATTGAGCTCATGCCAGTTGTAAATGACCCATGTGTCATCACCGCTATGCTTATTCCCTAAAAATAGGCTCAAAAGTGATACAAAGTATCACTAGAAAGACTCCCAATGGTCCAAATTGCTGTTTGTGATGTGTTATTTTCCCAAAATGCAGTGTTTTTTGGCAGTAGAGGAGTCATAGCTAATGCTTGTTTATCATACACAGTTTGTTTATAAGATACAAAGAGAGGACCAGAAAACAGTCCTGATGAAGCGAAGTGAAATAGGGGTTGATTTTTGGAAAGATGCTATGACTAAACAGTCTGTCAGAACACACTCAATCCTGCTGATCAGAAGGAAAACATTCACTTCACTTTATTCTGTCTGTGAAAATCCTCCATGCTCTACATTCTAGCAACACATTCCCAATGCGTCACCAGCTGACCTCTTTACCTTGACTTCCTGACAGATATGGAACAGCTTTACAGCTGCATACTCCCAGTTATCCACTGGTCTACATTCATGACTTGTCCTCTGTTTCCTTTTGCTTTAAGTGGTATTGCTACTGCGACTCTAACAAGTCAGAATGTGAGATTGTGTAATACTGCATTAAAGTTTAGAAGCAGTATACTTTAAACCTAAAAATAAACTTATCCAGGCCTAACCAAGTATATTTAGTTCCTAAACAAAAGGCAACAAACTCTTCTGACTTCAAATCAGAACTTTCCTGTTCCTCCTTGCCATTGTCTTTAGAAAGACTTTGCTGCTTGTTTATAAAATCACACTTAGTGCACCTTTGCTCTGGTACAAAGACACCAGAGGCTTTGACACTGGCAATCCAACAGTGACCACTACTCCAAACACAGGATGCCTTTCACTATGGGGAAGTGTGTGATACAGAGGGACTAGGCCATGTGGTGGGCATAGGGAAGAAACTGGGACTCATATGGAGCAAACAGTAAGGAAGGATAAAAAACATGTCACTCTTTGCCCCACTCCATGTCAAAGACATCAAAAAACACTTCAGAGTGGAAAGGCAATATCACAGAAAACTAGAACAACACTCAGGAACACACTGGTACACAAAACCATGACAATGGCTCAGAATGGTGCAACACAACCAAGAGAAGGGAGGGCAGAGAGTTTGAGAAAGAGAGAGGGATGAATGCAGTAGTATCCTCAGATCTGAAGGCAAATCCCCCTTGGTGTTAGTTCTGCTCGAGCGGCTGGCACTGACACATGAATATTTCATACTGTTGATGTTTAAATCCCATCATTTGCAATGTGGCGTGTGAGTGTGCGAGGAGATTTATTGAAATGAGGAAGAGGAGGGATGTGTGTGTGTGTGTGTGTGTGTGTGCGTGTGCACATGAGAGACAACGAGCGTGCGTTGATCTATAATGCATAGTTTCAGTAAGTTCACTTGTGTTCTGGTCTATTGCATCTGTATTTCAGTAGTGTGAAAGAAGTGGACATGCTTGTGTGTGTCCGAGTGCTTGTGCGCCTTGAAGTGCAGATTATCACGTGTTAGCTCATCCATATGCAACTCAGGCCATGAGACACAACAACATAGAGGTGGCATACTGTACGTGCTCGTGCAATGCGCAGACATGACTGCCCATACATTGACACAGCTGCACTGTGGCCGAGAATATCGAACCTTGCATACACCTACTTGCTATTATGTTATGCTTGTTTTCATAAAATTACTCTAGGGGGCGCATAAAAGAACTGAGGCTGCATAAAGCTGCCAAATTTGTAGGGTGTTTTCTTTTCTACCCTGTCCTGTCCAGCACTGTAACATACAGAACGTCGGTCTGTGTGCCATATTTTGCTGGAAGCTTGTCTTATATTCTGAGAAATTACACCCTAAACTGCTCCTACTGGTTACTTGCACCATGTTAATTTCTGAGGACATGCACAAACAGCTGTTCAAACATGCAAATGCAGATTATGTGAGGCAGCTATGATAAAAATGTGCATTACTATACTTTAAGGCTATAATGTTTAAATGCATTTACAGTGAGGGTGACACATTACCTGAGACTTTGACCTTCACAATAAGGAGATCTCATTGTTCTATAAAGCAGTA
Organism: Craterocephalus amniculus; assembly: GCA_036024015.1. Lineage (NCBI taxonomy): Eukaryota > Metazoa > Chordata > Actinopteri > Atheriniformes > Atherinidae > Craterocephalus > Craterocephalus amniculus. The sequence goes on along the minus strand of JAVQJG010018717.1, from coordinate 8,889 downwards.
GGTATTTGGGTATACTTCTACAATTAAGAGGGTTTTGCTTTCCACTGGGTTTTGAGGGTGAGTGATGTCCTGTTGAGGGTTGGAAAGCTCAGTCCTCCTCCTGCTAAGGAGGTGTTACCAGCAAACATCCATGTTTGGGCCTTTGTGCCACCTGAGGGGCCTAAAGATCACGAGTATCCAGTTTGTTCTTGTCCTATCCATACAGAGATTCCTCCTGATTCTTAAAACTTTTGATATAATATTGTTCTAACAATAATAAAAAACTTTACATCCCATCTTTTTTGGAACTAGGGTTGTAATTCTGTTTATTCAGTTGCTGTCAGCTATCCCACTGTTCTTTTCCTGCTACCCACACATAGCTGTAATCAGTCATCTCTAACTCTATACACTTTTGTTCTCTTCCATATTGTATCAGCATCTCTGTGACAACTTTTCCAGCTGTTCATTCTTTTTTCTTATTGTGTTTTGTAAGATAGCGTGCCATTATTTTTTTAGCCTTTTGATTCACCAAGTAATTTAACCAAGTCAATGTGCTCAGAAACAGTAAATAATTTGGTTTAGTCAGTGACTGTTTCTATCAACCTGATTATTTTGCTGAAACTGAAAATGCACAAAAAGAGCTGGAAATGAAAGAGGAAGGTTATTTATGAGACTATGTTGCCAAGAGGTGAATTTCTTTTAGCACCTGTTTTTGAACTTGCTTTATTAGCTGCACACAGGACCTGTTAACACAGACTACAACCTCTGAAACCCAGCAGCTCAGTTCAAATAGCCATTACAAAACTGCTAGCAATAATGTCATAGAACTCACTTTAAATCTAGTTTTGAGGTTTTATTTAAAACCTTCCTTGTTGTTTATCTTATTTATCTTGTTTTAGTTGAATCACTTGCACTTTGCCCACCAATTAGAGGATCAATTTGATTTTATTAGTAGATTATGGTCTTATTAATGGAACAATTTATCTTTCCACTGTGTCCATGTGCTTCAGACTGCATTAGAGCCACTCAGAGTAGAACAGAGCGTCTCTCTTCCAACTCATCCCTCAGGCTCTCTTAAGGTCTTCTTTTCCCTTTTTTCTTTTTAAAGGTAGGCCACATGATCAAACCTGGACTCTCCACTCTGACTTCCAAATGCACAATTTCCCGGCTAATAGAGTGTACTCAGAAATGACTAATCGAATCGGAGCTACCTGGAAAATTAATTTACTATTATGTTCTTCCAAAATTGTAACAGGGAGGGCCCGGCAACCTTGTGTAGTACCGCCGCAGGGGAAAGTAAACAATTAGGGACTCTGTGACTAATGAATTCTGTGATTAACGAGTGTGTCAGAAGTAAATACCTACAAGACTGACACACATGTGCAAGCATGTATATGCACACGGTTCCACACTCGAAGTGGGGCCCCCTTATCTATACTCACCATTCATGATTGAAGTGAAATATTCCGCAACTCATCCAAATTCCTTTTTTCCCCCCCTACCGCAAACATTCTTACCCTGCATGGTTAAGTGAAATAGCTGGCATATCCACCAACAGATTGAAGCCGATAGCATGTGTAAGCTCTCATGGTGTGTGTGTTTATGGGGAGAGTTAGCGTCAGTGTGTGTGAGAACGTGTGTGGCGAGATAAGGCTAGGCCGGTTTGTGTTACAGTCGCAGATAAAGAAAGAGATTGGTGGGGGAAAGATAGAGGAGTGCTGTGGAGGGACGGCACTGAGCGGCAACACGTGCTTATAACCACACAAGTGTAGCAGCTACTTTTTCAGATTTTTACCATGTGAACAAAAAGCTTTAAGGATACACATTTCTATCTGCAAGTCTGTTATACACTAAACCCAATGGACCAAGTCCCATCTGGGGAGTCGGTAATGACAAACATAGAAGGAACATTAGGATTATATAAGTGTGTGTGCGTGTGTGTGTGTGTGTGTGTGTGTGTGTGTGTGTGCGTGTGTGTGTGTGTGTGTGTGTGTGTGTGTGTGTGCATCAAAAGCCCACAGCGAAGGCTTCGGGCTTAAATGAAGGTTGCAGTGGCACAGTGACAGATAGAAAAAGACAGAGGAGACAAGTTGTGTTTTGTTCTTTGCATTTATGTGTGTGTGAGAGAGTCCCACAGCGGTGTAATGACTCCCAATGGGAGCAGGACCTGGGGCTGAGTCTCCCTACTGACTCCCCCCCTGTCAAATGTGAGGAGGGATGAAGGAGGAGGAGGTAGAAGAGTGCTAGAAGTGAAAGAGAAGACGACAGTGGCGACAGCTGCCAGCTCCTCAGGACAGTAATTGGTTGGCTGAGAGAATATAGAGGGAGTATAACACACACACACACACACACATACACATGCATGCACTTAGGGCAATACTAAAGCCAATCCCCAAAATTGACAGTGGCACCCTGAGATGGTCATTATCCACATCCCACCTGGCACCAAACTACACAACCCTCACACCCACAGGGGTCTCCCGTTAGCACAAAGCAGAGGGAGGAAAGGGAGGAGGAAAGGGTGAGGAGGGCTTATTCAGCATGACACCTCCAGTCACATCTCAGTAAACAAGCCATCGGACCCCCCACCCCAACCCCCAAAACCAGACCCTGAGTGACAGCCCCAAATCAAATGTGACAGCTTGATGGACAGCTGGGTATGGGCAAAGGGAGGAAAGGAAATATGAAAAATAATAAGCTGTAATATTAACCAAGAATGGAGGGGAAGGGGGGTGAGGGGTGAGGAGGAAAAGGAAAAGGGTTGATGAGATGAGGGTGGCAGGAGTGGCTCTACACTGAAGTCATATTTTCTCTGACTGACATGTAACTTTCCTTCCTGTCGTCAAACATAGCTTACAGTGAGGATTTTCAAGAAACATTTCAATAAAAATCCTTTGGTCCATTCAAAAAAATCTAAGTTTAAAAAGTGCAATGTTAAAAGAAATGATATTTCTTCCTGACAAGCTATGCAGAAAGTAAATAATAGAACTCTTCCTGATTTTAGTTATTTTGGGACAGCCGGTATAAAGTGGTTGCATATAATAAACATGAGGGATCACAGCATGGTACCCAGTCAGATTTGTCTTACTGAGTTGCAGAAACCACACACCCTGACCACACAGACCGGAAATGGTGTAGAATTGAAACAAACCATGGTGATTATTTACAATCACAGACCTGCCGAGCCTCATCACGTTGTGATTGTTGGCTTCTGTTAAATGACATATTCTAGAAAAACAAATGAGACACAGACTGTAGGAGATTCAATAAACTCTATCGTGGTTGAAAAACGTCTAGTTGTTTTAAATACTTCTACTCAATACTCTGAGTTTATCATGATAATATCTATATGATGTAAAAAAACAATAAACTAGATTTTCAAAATGCATGTAAATGCAAGCAGGTAAATATAACTAAAGCAAGATTATTTAATAAAATGTGCCCATGTTGGTCTAAAGATGCTTTTTTAATTGACCTAACAAAACTAGATGATGCAGCTGGGAAGACAATTACTCCTGCATGTGTGCATATAATCCAAACTGGGCTGGGTGCTGCATAATTCCTGTTGTGCCTAGTCTATGACCCACAAGTAAAGCAGAACATGGATGAAGAACACCAGATAATGTGCATCTCATATGAATTTAATCACCACAAGCTAAATTGTTTATCAACTGTTTCTATCCAGAATGTAATAATTCAACCAGAGAAAATATGTCAGATTAACAAATTGGAGGGGGGCACAGCACCACCCACTGTTACAGGTTTGTACTTTTGAATCAGTTGTCCATGAATCTGTCTCACTGTGCTGAAAGGCTGTCTGCCTTGCTACTTCATCTGCATTATTTTTCTTTTGTTTAAAATATATTTTAAATATGTTCATAATAAGAAGAGATTGGTGGTTGCTTGATCGATTAAAACCAAAACATTTATTTTCCATCAATGACCTCTGACAGGATCTATTTCAACCAAAATATAAACCTCACCAAGTGGATTTGTTGTCCCAAACAGTCCCAAATCCACAGTTTCCTTGTTTTTCGAAGCATATCCATGTACCTTACATGCCTTGACAATGCAAGTGTGATGCCATCACATGGGTCCACAACACCTCTGGCTGTGGTTTCAGGTTGTATGGAAAACATGAGGACATGGAGCATCAATGGAAATTGTCTCGTTTTATCTTTCACGCCCTGCTATTTGTCATCTTTGATCCATAACCGAGTCTGGAGATGTGATGATACATAAATTCCAAATGTGTGAAATAGTTTCTCTTATATAACTGAGACCATAATCAGAATTTCATATTAATGATAGAATAAATCAGTCATCTATCATCTGTCTCCTAGGGGATGGACGATATAAGGGTCCCATATCTCATCCTAACTTAACTGACATCAGTCAAACCCTGCTTAACAAAGTAACTAGAAAAGGGAATTATCCCTTTATGAAGGGCATCTGATGGCACAGAAAGGAAGAAGCCAGGGAAAGAAGTGGTGATTGAGGGGTTAAAAGCATGAGAAGAGGATAGAAGAGAAAAATTCAATATATTTTTAATCTAGCGGATGTAATCAGATTATGTGTCTGCCAGGAGCGACGTATTTCATAAGGAATAACCAGTTTCAGGGAGGGAAGAGAAAGCGAAGTGGCGAGGAGGAGCTGTGGAGACGGGCACTTTGGCTGGCCGATCTACATCGACACTGACAGATTCTAATAAATGCGCTGGGAGGCGCCCGGAGAAACACAATGCCGTGTAATCATTTTATCATGACAAACCGGAATTCCAATGCTGTCCCATGTGAGCCGAGCTGGGGGGAAAATTGAATTAACTGTGAATTGCTCATGCTTAGGGAATGGGGAAGAAGAAAAAGTGGGATATGGGGGAAGAGAATAGATGGAGGGAGAGTAGAAGAAGAGACAGGAGAGAGGAGGATGTTGGCCTGCTTTAGTTTTGGCAGATTTTCTGGTCTCTCTGGGCTCAGATGGTTTCAGAGAGGAGGTCTGGTTTCAGCAGCTGCTTGCTAACAACGCTAACTCACAGATCCAAAACTGATGAACTCAAGCGCTGCGTGACTGCATGGAAACACATTACAGACTGGTTAAATGAGACACAAACGCCCTCAAGAGTTAGAGGGCCAGGATTATTAGGAGCAACCCCAGATATCTGCTGACACATGTTCAGCCGCGGTTGTGGTTCAGCTTCTACAAACTTCTATGTGGTGCAGCTTCTACAGGCTACATTTCCCCCCTGAATGACAAGAATAATGAGGATTTAGAGGAGACTGGCACTTAAGTAACCACAGGGGCCAAAGTTATCTTAGTGGTTATGCCAAATTACTCCTTTCAGCTGCCACTCAATGACTTTTTAGCAGTACTTGTGCCACAACATGCCACATTTGAGTTGTGAGCTGGAGTTTCTACAAGGAATTAACAAGAAGTTCTGTTATTAGTGAGAGGAGTTAGTTCGAAAATACTTTCTTAAGAAATAATGTTGCACATGTCAGCACGCTGGCAGAGCCGCACTCGTCCAATGCAGCGCAATCAGAACTTTCAGTGACTTAACCTATGAAATGCAAACCATAGTTCAAAGTTGACAGCCACCCCTGTGGAAGTTGTGAAGTGATACATGACTCTCTGCCCTCCCAGGTCTGGAACTCTCCCAGGAGGTCGTATTCAGATCACTTTCACATAGAACAGTTGCGACTGACTCTTCCAGGTTGCCGTGTTTAAATTTTTCAACTTGAATCTCATTCTTGGGTTGATGGAGAAGTCCCTGGAAACAAATCCCAGTGGGAAGCAGCTGGAAAACGTTATTCTCAGAAACTTTCTAGCTCAGGTCATTTGTGAGGAATTTTGTCCTTTGGATTCCCCAGAATGTTCCAGCTGAACAAAAATCTGATTTCATGGCATTTGATGAAATGAAGCTTTCTCTGTTTAGCCGAGAGCCAAAACACTGGTGCTCAGCCTTGAGGTCAAAGCTGTAGAGAAATCTAATGGACCTCAATGGAAAACTTGGGTCAGTTTGACACAGAATTTTATGTTCATGGTGAAATCACAAATGCACATCTGCAAGTGATCAAAAGAAATTCCAGAGGAATTCCAAGTGGTGATGAAGCACGGAGAGCATTGTATTAGAACACAGGAAAACTTCTTCAAAGTGACAGCACGCATTTAAAACAAGGCATTTTACATATGGTAAAGTCTGACAATGAAGTTTATATCATCTTTAAGTTGCATTAGATAACGTGTTAAACTTTAAAGAGTCAAACTCCTGCTTTCTCCTTGTGATTGTGAGCAAACTTGCCTTCCTAGAGTGTTGCCATGATGGCACAATCACTTGCTTCTCTTCTTTCACCACTGCAGAGCAGCTGCAGGCTGATCTCAGCTGTGAGCCCCGAAAGTAAACTAACTTTCTCAGAGTCATTCCACATGTAAACAGGACTGAAAACATGAAGTGACATAGTTAAGCTGTCGCCATGAGAAAAACCTTTAAAAAGGACTTATGTTTTTGACAGATACTTGAAAATTAGTAACTATATGGTCTAAGTTCTGAACTAAACTGGTGTTTAAGACTTTCCTTCAATAATAACACTAATAATCCAACCTGATTCCAAACAAGTTGTCATGCTGTGTAAAACTGAATTGCCGATAGTGCTCAGTAAAACATAAACACATATTGGTGTTGAAACTGAGACATTTTGCCATTTTAAATATTAGCTCATTTTGAATTAGTTGGCAGCAACACATCTCTAGAAGTTGTAAAAGGAGCAAGAAAAGGCTGGAAAAGTAATCGGCACAAATCAAAAACAACTGGAGGAGCATTTAATTAGGTTAAATGACAACAGGTTGGTCACATGACTGCGTATAAAAGGACAAAGATTCACCAATCTGTGAAATAACATATTTAAAAATGTTCCTCAACAAACTGTGAAGACTTTGCAGATCAAGAGATACTGAAATCAGGGGGAATATCTGCGCACATGGGACAAAGCCGAAGGGCAAAACTGGATTCTCATGATCTTAAGGCTCCTCAGGCAGCCCTGCATTTAAAACAGACGTCACTGGAAATCCCTGCATGAGCTCAGGAAGATTTCCAGAAATCACTGCCTGTGAAACACAGTTCACCCTGAAATCCACAAAGCTCTGGCAGGTAAAAGCTCTATCATGCAAAGAAGAAGCCAGATGTGAACACAATCCAAAAATGTTATCATCTCAGGGAAAAAAAATACTTTTAGTGAAGAGGGACCATCCAGCTTGTGATCAGGTGACAATCCAAAGCCTACATCTCCAATGGAATGGGGTTGCATTGGAGTGGCTTTGCGGCTGCTGGACCTTTGACCGGTTATAATCCTGCATCAGAACAGAATGGAACAACATTCCTCTCCAAAACCTCCAGCGAGTGGTGTTCCCACTTCCCAGATGTAAGAGAAGATGGCCCATAGTAGTAAACATCCATGTGTTCAATCATTTTTGAGATGTCTCACGGCCATCCAATTCAAAATGAGCAAATATTTTTTTTGTGAAATGGTAACATCTGATATGTTGCATTGTGGCTAGTATGCATTCTGTTTTTACAGTGTTAAAAATCATTTAGAACATGGTTTGTAGTAAATATCTATAGAAACAAACAGGCATGATTGACAGCCAGTAAAATCTGAGCTACGTGCTAATAAAGCTAACCCACAGCTAACAGGAGCTAACAAGCCAACGGAGGAAGGCGGGTAAAAGATATGAAGCGCTGTTAGCGGCTAAAAACCGCGGTTGTGCTACGCTAGGCCTCGTTTTCCCGGATATCTGGCACCTATCAATCAAAAGGACACGCCCCTAATTATGAGGAACTTTGGGATTAAATAACATCTAAACAGAGGTGCTAGAATTTTTTTCACTCCCCCCACAGTTGTCATGAGGGTAAACCTGACATTTTTACCAGGCTGTAAACATGTTTAATTCTGCTGTAAAGTTGGCGTTTTTAACATGGGAGCCAATGGGACCTTACTTTTGGAGCCAGCCCCTAGTGGATGAGGAGGGAACTGCAATTTTTTGCACTTCCGCATGTGTATCACTTTTCCTGGCGGGAGGTTGCTGCTTGCTCAAAGGTATGACATCATTGTACACACTTATTATAAAGAAGGAAACAAATATTAGCTACCATTAGCTTACTGTCATATGTAGTAGTTTTATTTATTTATTTTTATATTATTTATTTATGTCCTCACATCCCCAATGGTCCCAAACTCTCCTTGTTTTTTCCAAAGTTCTTTGTCTTGCCTCCTCCAGCCTTCTCTTGATTTTTAAAAAAGCCACAGAGCAAGCAGCAAATACAAATGCATCAATGTCCTCTAATGTGTTGTTTTTGTGTCACATACAAATTAGATCACAGGACATTCCTCGCAACAAGGACCTCAACTACATAAAAGGGTTCTCAATTGCAATGGAAAACCACCAAAGTAGAGTAGAACTGAGTAGGTTCTAGTACAAAAGGGGCTTGTGTTAGATTATCTCTCTTTTTTCTATTATTGTGTTCTCCTTAATCAAAAATATTTCTTATGTGATTTCCCAGGTAATCAATGTAACTGATAGAATAATAAAAGTGGTGTTCAAACATTGCTAAAATTGTATTTAGAGGACAAAAAGCAAACAAACAAACATTTACCATAGCATTACACCACGATAACCTACCTCCTCTAAACACTGGACACATGACAGGTGGGATCCATCAGTTACTGTTATTGCCAAGTTCTGAGCCTCAACAGAAATCAAGATTTATCATATCAGTTGTCCAGTATTGCTGAACCTGTGCATCCACGGCGCCACACCGGGGCTAGGGGGTGCTATAGCCCCGTGATAAATCTGTTTAGCCCCAGTTAAGCCCCTCAAGAAATTAGATTATAAAAAATATAATTGTGAATTTATATA
>JAVQJG010018703.1:0-18788 GCA_036024015.1 Craterocephalus amniculus | reverse complement strand
TTGTCTAACCGTCTAAAACAGCAGGCTGCAGACGGCTGCACATTGAAACTGTTTTAAGAACAATAAAAAAGAACTGTGTCAGAGCTAATAGAGTTAGTCAGTAAATAGATAGGCCTACTTATTTTCATAAATTAGGTGGTATTGAATTGCACCCTGAACTGCAGTACTCAACGCTACGTGAACTCTAGTACTCGCCGATACCAATACCAGAATTTTAGGCAGTATCTGAGGCATTTCCGATACCGATACCGGTATTGGAACAACTCTAGTTACAAAACACAAAATCAGCAAGTTTGCACATCTCCAAAAGTGGAGTGTTGTTGGTTATGTTGATGCTGGTATTAAACAATGAAATTAGCTATAAAATTATTTTCAAATTCAACACAGTATTCCAGCCCTACTTCCACAAAACACACTAATCAGTAAGGAATTGATACAAAACTATAAAACTGTAACATGAATAAAGCCAATCAAAAGAATACATTATTTGAAGTTTATGGGTACTTTGTTCTCTTCCAATCTGTCAGCATGGAAAGTAATGAAAATACCAGGATGGCATACAGACTTCAGGAGTCATTGGAGATCCCCATCATTGCTCATCATGTAGCACAGAAAATATATAACACGTATTTATTGTATAGTATTTAACCTTAGTGTTGCAGTTGAGTAAAAGCAACGAGTTTCACCACTACAGAACTCTAACGACTTCTCAGTATCAGATTTAGGGATGGATCGACGTGACCCACCTGGTCCTGAGCTAATGTTTTCCTCCAGGTCACACAGCGGCTTCAGTTTGGATGCGAACCAGCTGCAGAGCTGGACATACTCCGGGGAGGACAGGCCTCCCTCTGCGGCGTGGAGCAGCGCTTTCTCCTCCAGCAGAGGGCCGTCATAGCTGCGGACCGTAACACAGAGAGAAGATGTATTAAACAAATTATAGGTTTAAGCCTGGAAGCCTGCATCTGTAGCGTCAGTCAACACAAAAAACTAGCAACACGTGATAAAAAAACCTAACGGTAAATCCAAAACTGAACAGTTATACAACATGCTAACAGTGGATTAGCTTACCCGAGCTGCTCTAAAGAGTCCAAAATGTCGCACTCCATGGCTTTATCTGTTCGTTCTTGTTTAAATATGATTATTCTTTAAAACATGATAACGCTCATTATGCAGCTGTATCAACATAAATATCTATGGGGCTCATTCATTCCTACGTCACGGTGCCTCCTGTGCGTTCCGTCTAAATTGATGAGCCGGAGTAAAACACTATCAACGATATCGTTCCGCTACCTTCTTCCAACAATGTTATTATCTATCAAAAAATAATCCTAACAATATGGAACTTGGATAGGTTTACTTTAATCATACAATCACTCAACACGGTGATTTTTTTCTATATAACTGGTAACACAATGCGAAATCCTAGTGATACATTTAACGCTGCACAGCCGTCTTATTGCTGTGTTTGCCATGCAAAATTATCTGAGCTGTTAAATTTGGTTCCATTACTTTCACATTGGCCACTGGACGTCCAACATGATATCAACATGGCGAGGAACACCGAAGATGTGAGAAATAAGGATTCATGATGATTACTCTGGAGTCGATACCAGCCTGTTAAAGTGTGAGAATTGATTCTTTTTTAATATCAAGATACCATTGTTTTGATTATAAACAAACAAACCCAACATGCGCTTTGTTTTCAATTCTGAGAGTTTTAAGCAATAAAACAGCCTGCCAAGCCTAGCCACTATCATTATGTCACATGATTATGGCAGCCTATCAGATGTCATGATAGGGCTACTGTAGTAATGATTTGTTTTGATAATTTACTGGTTAAATGCAGGTTATAGGACATTATGAATTATTATATGAAACATATTACTATTATGTGTTTTATTTTCCATTAAAATTGTTAATAGTCTTATATGAATCTCTAATTATATATATATATATATATATATATCCTATTGACTTGAAAAATTTTGGTATAGTCCATCCTTAATGAAAAACAGAATGGTCACTCTCCAATAAATACATAAATAAATAAAATTCATTTTGAAACTGTGTAAGAGTATGGTGATGCAGTGGTTTACAAGATAAGTTCCATTCCCAATGTCCCAGAGACATTTTTGAAACAAGGTTTTATAACAAGATTATTTTTGTTGCCTGGGTCAACTAAAGACAAAGTGAGAGACTTCTCTGATCATTTTGACAGCAAGAATCAAATGGAAAGGTCACTAAGATGGCGGAACCACTCTTTATCATAGAAAAATTAACTTTAAGTAATATCTTAGTATAAATAATTTTAAAAAATGTTTAAAATAATAATAAATAATTTCTGTCTTTTAATAATTGTGGTTGGATCTTTTAAACAAGTGGTTCTACAAACTGGGGGTTGGGACACTTATGGGGGGGTAACACAAGATCATGTTAGGGCGTTGCTAGATATTTTTCTAAAAATGTATTACGAACATTTATAAAAGTAATTTTAGGTTTTTTATCATTGCTAAAACCATAGTCTCTCCATTAAACCATCAAATTAACCCTCCTAATTTATGAGGAAATGATAGTTTTCAACCCTTATATTTAGAGGGTCCTGCAGGATGACACATCTGATATCATACACTTAGTAATTGTTGTCAGTGTATGATATCTTGGGAGTCAAAAGCTTGGGAACCAACATTTTAAATCAAAACAAAGCCTGATTAGTCCCCTTTCCAATGACTACAATTTGTAAGGATCGTGCATTGATAGAATGAGGGACAAAGCAAAATCTTTAGTGACAGATTTTGAATCATTAAGGTAGGTTACATCAGATTTATTGGGGCACAGGCACAATGAAGGACTTGAGGCAGACAGGAACCACAGCGAGCTGCAGGAACAGGTTAGAAATGTCCAGAAAAGATTATACCACTGGAAAATATGAAGAAAATGGCCCTGTTATATCATTATAATATATAATAAGTATATAAATATTTTTATTATGTATGAAATAATGTAATATAAAAGCATTATTAAAACAAGAGGTGGACCGCTCCAACTTTGCACATTTTAAAAGCTAAAAGTGAAATTCAGTCATTTTGACAATTTTGATTTTTTTTTTATTTACTAAAAGAAAAAGGAGTGTGAAAATCAAGCAAGAGTTTTTATGTAATGCTGTGAGCAGGCATAAAAAATAAAATGTCCCATCTGCAACACATGGAAGCATCATTTCCCTAATATCTTAAAGTTTACATTAAGTTCAATAGTCAGAGTGTTGCTGTTTGGCATGTGTCTGAAAGCCTTTTGGCCTTAAGCACCTCTCTCTATCAAGTAAAAGTAACACAATGAAGTGTTCACCACAAAAGATTAAAACTCACCATTTTATTACGATAATGTTATTTGATATGTCAAATTACAAGTGTATGATGTAACATAAAAACAGTTACAAACATATGTATGCATATTTACATTATATATTTATGAAAAGTAACAAGCTACATCTGTATAAAGAAAATACAACTATGACATGAGTTATTGGTACTAGAAATTGTACATCAGATACTTGGTATTCTCAAGCCATGAGAAGAAATACCTAGATGCGTAGAAACCAATAAATCCAGAATCAGACATGTTAAGTTGTAAGATGGAAACTAGGATGGACGTGAGGCACTTTTTTGAGGTTGTCAGGATGTGAAAGCCGATGGCACTAAGAAACTTTAAAAAAGGGGAGGAAAATCAGATGCACAGGAAAGGAAATAAGCACAAAGAGAATGCAAGAAAGAAAGAAAGAAAGAAAGAAAGAAAGAGAAAGAAAGAAAACAGGCAGTGTTTACAGAATAGTTAAAAGTAGTACCATTTATACTGCAAGTTTCAAAACACAAATGTCTTCCACAATTTAGAACTAATCACATAAATGTTACATCAAGCGCTGTTAGGTGAAAAAAAGCTTACACATATTATCATCAGTGCACCAAAGCATCAGAGAATTGAAACATAACCACTCGACTGCGGTGAAAATTAACCTTTTAAAAACAATACACTGAAGAGAAACAGGTTTATATAGCTTCTTTCTTTTTGTAATCTATACAATGTCAAGAATGTACACTTGTATGCATTCCCAAAGATATGCACAATTTCCAAGATCGAAAGAGGAAAAAGACTAGCAGCAAAGTGGTTAAAACTGAAGTCTTATATAATGCAGGTCAAAAGAAAATTTTTCATATTCTCTCTCTCTCTCTATATCTCTATATATATATATATATATATATATATATATATATATATATATATATACACACATATATATAGATAGATATATAGATATCTATATATATGTATATTAAAGCGGACAGACACGTGTTGCATATATAATACAGTACATGACAGGAAGTTGCACCGCGCTGTTTAATGCAGAATGAGAAGTGTTATTTCAGGATTCTCTACACTTTGTATAAATGCACATCCTTAATTTTGCTTCTCAGCCAGCAAGTTTTAATCAGGTTCGTCAAAACCCTGTTCAGCTTGCAATAATGCAGGGTGATCTGGTTACGATGGGAGAATATGATAAGCAACCAAACATTTGGTTACACACCAACCCCGCATGCACACCGCCAGCAACCTGAGCACACAGACATTTTGCACACAAACACACGCAAACTTGTGGGTGTTCGAAAATGTACATATAGTAACACCAACGGACCCACGCCCATGCACAAGTGTCATCACACAGACCAATGAAACATTTCAAAATGAGCGCTGTTATATGCTGTTGGAGAATTAGGTTTAACAGTCGTTCATAGCTGATTTTCTCGGTCAACAATAAAATTAGTGATTGTATCTAGCAGCTTTATGTATATTTATATATATATATTTATATATCAAACTTTAGAAACAAGTGGACTACCACTACTGTACCGTGTTAGCACTATCCTTCCATCTACCTTACAAAACTAGAGAGAGACTATTAGAAGCTCAATAGTCATATCCATCACAAAGCCCTCTACTTTTCAATGTGAAATAATACTAAAAGGTGATCTATATACAAAATGCTGTCAATAGAAGCTACAATATATGTTGACAGCAACGATAAATACAGCTCTATCTTTAAAATTTCAAAGACAAAAAAAGCTGGGATTATCATCAGTATTTAAATATAGCGTTACGTATTTACAGGTGTTTTAGTTTGGTACCAGGGGGTGGTTGACTACCTATTTAGCATTAAAGTGTCCTGTCCCCGTCACTGACTCAGTCTGCAGAGGTCAATGCGTTTTCCACGTTGGAGAGTTTGCATAGAAAGTAAAGGGAGCAATGGCCGGTGTGGAATTTTGAAAGTGGATGATCCTCCTATGGTTGTGTCCAGACCAAAGCAACATCACACTATTTTTAACATGGAGTTCAAGGGAGCGAGGAAAGATGCACATCTGTTTACAACTGCATTTGGATGCACAGTTAGCATTAATTTGCCAGTGTTGTAGTTGGGACAGAATTCAGTCATTGCAGACAGGCATCAGACCTCAACAGTTAATCCTGCGGGGTTTTTTTTTCCTAATCTGAACATTCAATATGAAATCTCTTGCTATCCAGAATGGGAAAATCTTAAACTTAAATAAAACTGCTGTACGGTGCGTGTAGAACCTGTTTTCCCCACTGGACTTAAAAGGAGTAGTTTAAGATTTACTGGTTATTTCTTGCAGTTAGATGAGCAGATTCATCTGACTCTCGTGCTAGAGGCTGGCTAGATTAGATTAGCAAACACGACAGAAGGCAAATAATCTGGCTCTGTCATAAAATAGTAGAAATTCTCCCCAAGCAGGATTTCAAGAGCATCCCAATACATTTTGTTGTTTTGACTCAACCTTCATTGGATACCATGAAACCTCAAGATACACCAATGAGCTGTTCCATGTGGGTTGATTTTTGTTGATATTTTTAGACAGAGCCAGGAAAGCTGTCCATCTTGAGTGATGCCACCCTCATGCCACAAAAGAACTCAATCCTCTAAGTCAATTTAATGCCTTTGTTCATTTTAAGTCCAGTAGACAAACACGTTTTAATGCTATGAGTCAAAGTTTTAGACGTCCCGTCAGTGGTGACGTTACAAGAAGACATACACACACAAGCAAGCGAATCTACACACGTGCATGTTTTAAATAGCTAGAATACTAATCTGCTTTCTGCAAACACTGCATTCATTCAGGGCCTGTTAAATAAAAACGTAAGAAAGGAGAAGGAGTGGATGTACTTTTAAGGAACAATGTAGTTCTACATTTGCAGAGCATATGCAGGGACAAAACAAAGGAAAAAAAAAACGAGTCAGAGGACAAACATGGAAGTTTGGAGAGGGTGCTGCAACCAAAGCTTGGAGAGCAGTGCTTTAAAGACAGGTTTTCACCAGTTACGTTTAATTTATTGTATTTATCTCTAGATTAATTTCAAAATCAGAGGGTTTCTTAATCAAAGAGCATCCTAATTTAAGTGCCTCATCATTTAACCAAGGAGTACTGTTACCCCTTGCTTAACCAAAACAAAACTTGCTGGTTGAGCAACATTTCAGCCCTGATTCAAAACTAATTACAAAAATGAACAGGAAAAAAAACAAAAACAACTTCACTACGGCAGTAAATAAGTGGGCTAAAACATTTCACTGTTAATGAAGCAGTAATGTGTTGGTATTCATTTAAACGGGTAAAAAAATTTTCGGAGGTGGAAACTGGAGAAACTATTTTGGGAGTTCAACATCGTAACATTACCATTTTCCCTTCAAATCATGGAATTGATCCCTTTCTTTTGGAATGCAATCAAATGGTCTGAAAAGCCTCAAAAGCATGTTTTTAACATAATTTAAATGTCAAGAAATAAAAACAAGTGTCTATTTGCCTTTTTTTTTTTAAAACATCCACCAAGGAAACATCTCTCAAATGTCAAAACTTACACTAAAAATGGCAGATTATATACCACATGAATTTGAGGTTACCTTAACTCAGGGGATACCATTTAGTGCACTTTTTTCTGTCTAGTAATTACATTTTCGGCAAATGTTTTAAGTCGTGATGGAAAGGCCACCATTACCCGACTGCAAATTTACAAAGAAGCAAGAGCATATCCCTTTTAGCAGACTCAAACACCAGGCGCTTTCTCCTCAACACAGTATAGTTTTGTTTGTTCTTCATCACCAAACGACATTTATCCTTCATAGCGTTACAGATTACTTGTAGTAGAGTTCTGATATTTGTGGCCTGGCTTCATGGATGTATGAGAATTGAGTGTGGAACAAGTGTGTGTTTGTGTGTACAGGTGTATGTAATAACATCTCCAAGTCTGTTAATCATGATGTCTCCTCCTCCTCTTCTCCTCACTTTTAGCTCTTGCACTTAGCTTGATGCTCAGAGCCCCACAAAGCATAAGGTTTGTCCTCCACTGCTGCTTGTCGGCGACAAACACAAACTGAAATCTCCAAAAGCCCTCAGAGCTGGGGATCAACAACATATCACCCCGTCTGAGAGGGGAATGAAAAAAGGATGCCAGCTATTCATTTTCCACTTTTATTAACTGCCTTTGTTAGCTAGCTGTAAGGGGGTCCCAGTGTCCGGCGTCCGGTCACCCTGCCGCTTTGTGCTTGCCTCCGCAGCAGCGACAGGCCTCGCCACAGTGGTGGCAGGCGCGCAGAGGCAGGTAGCAGCACATGCAGGGCGCGATGAAGGAGAGCGCCACCAGGGCCAGCCAGCGCAGACAGAACTGCTCGTCAGATGTGTCACATGAGCAGGGGTCTGAAAAGTCGCCCTCTGAGTCGGACATACAGTGGTACAGCATGCTCTCGGCACACAGCATGCAGCTGACTTTGTAGATGCACTGCTTGATGGGGTCGGGGGCGTCTTGGCACTGCCCCCGCCAGTTGTCTTCGTGGTTGAACATCTCTCGACAGTAAATGCAGCGCGAACGCTCGCCGTCTTCTCTTCGCCGACGCCCTTTCTTTGACTTCAGCAGGGGCGACGGCTGAGTCTTAATGGCTGTGTCCTTGCCCAGACCCAGGCCCATACCTGTTCCTAGGCCCATACCGGGGCCAGAGTGGGACTCCCCTCCAGGTCCATCAGGGAAGAGGTACTCGCAATTCTTACTGTCTGGTTTGTGAAAAGAGCTGGGGAAGTCCAAATCCTCGCGGTCTGTGTCACGTCGGCCCATGACAGGGTGGCGGTAGTCCTCGTACCCTCGGATGAGTACATCTCTGCGTGGATTGATGCGAACAATCTCCTCTTCATCCAGTCGAAAACTGACGCGTCGAGTCGACTTAAAGGAAACCAAACGAGAACGTGAGAATCATCGACGCTGCTAAGCATGAAAGCAACGCTTACATTTTCTGTTACTTTCTATCGAAAAGGTTAGATTTCACAAACTCTACACACCTGAGGAGGCAAGTAGCGGCGGTTGTCGTCGAAGGGCTGAGCGCGGACGTAGCATCCCCTGAATGGCTCGGTGGAAACGACATTGTTCAGAGGCGAGAAAGGCTCTTTCATTGGGGTACAGATCGAGGGAGGCTCATTGCACACCTGGAAACACAGAATCATTTGAGTATGCACAACAGTTCAGACAATATCTGAAGTAAACTTGTAGACATTTGAATTTTACTCCTAAAAACATGACTTGTGTTTTTGTGCAAGATCAGCATCAAAACATGCATCTGCACACTTGGTGTTCCACATCCTGACATGTCATAACCGTGCTGGTTTCTGGTGAAGTGCATCTGAGTACAGGCTTTAGGGTTTTTGAAAGAATGAAAGAAACTTTAAATATTTCAAAGTCATCTCATCTCTGTTACTAAAAAAAAAGAAAAACTACATAAAGCACTGCAGTCCTTCAAAATGTGATATTCTCACATCATAGATTATTATTTCACATTTACCAATTGTCCATCAGTTTAGTTCTCATGACCTCAACAGCTTTGACTCAAGGTGTGTAGGCTGGGTGTGTGTGTGCATGTGTTCAACTTCAACCACCAGGGGGCATCCTACACCCACGCTGCAACAAATGACTGTTGTGTAGACATGACTCAAGGCCTTCTGTTGAGAACTCTGAGTTCCCATCAGGCTTGCATGTGTTCACACACGCACACACACACAGAAACATTGGAAGGGGATTTCAAAAGAAAAGAAAGAAAAGAGGGCCTTTAGAAATGTAAAGAGAGAGATAGAAGTAAATATTCCTACCACCCACTGACAATATAAGATGAAAACTCAGGGTTTCGATGAATCAGGATGAGAGGTCTATAAATACCTTTACTTAAATGCTGCAAATGGCATAAAAAAAAAGCAAAAATATTACTTAACATCTGAAAATTTTAAATCAAAACAAGCAAGCTTAATATTTTGGTACTTGAGGCAACAAAAATAGCATCAATAGTGATGTCATGATCACGCAGTAACAGTAAAAAAAAGACGTGATGATGGATAAGGGGGCGCATAGGAAGTTATGATACGAAGAACCTCGTAACGTTCTGTCAAACTGTCTTCACAACTTCCAGCCTCACACAACCAGCCATGTTCCAGCACAGCACACACCGGCTAGCTGTCCCTCTTTTCCCACACACACACATCCCGACCTCATCGATGCAGGGTTAGTCCTCCTCTCTTCTCCTTCTCCCACCCTCACTCCCTCTCTCTTCTCTGCATGTGGAGGAGGCTGCTGGCTCTGGTTAGTCAGTGCTGTGCGTGAAGAAGCCCACGCCAGTACTTTAACGCACAGCGGAAATCTGGTTTGCTCCCAGCTGCTGCTACAGTAATTACTGTCCTGTGGTTGCTAAGAGATGCTTCCTTTTACTCCCCCCCCAACCCCTTGTCAGACTGCTAACACATGTTCTGTGTATGTGTGTGACTTTGCTCTTTCTTTGCCTCCAAACATATCAAGTGGTGTAACACACATCCAGTGTCTGCAGGGGAATGTGAGGAACAGGAGACAGTGTAGGGAGAGAGAGAAGAGAAAGAACAGAACAGGAAAAAATGAGATTGTGTTTGTGTTCATGTGTATGTTTGTGTGTGAGAGCCGGCGCAAAGGAAGAAACACAGAGAGCACGAGAGGCCAAGAGTCTGCCGAGGGAATGTCATAAACCAGCTCCAGCTGGAGAAATGCAGCACACAACTTAAAAAGCCAGATGACAGCTGTGTGTGTGTGTGTGAGAGAGAGAGAAGGGAAGGAGCGAGGGGTTGAGAGGTGGGCAGGTGGGGGGGCGAAATGGGAAACAGACTTGGGCTTCCTTTTAAAGCGCTTGCCTAAGCCCCACCATTCAAAGGCATGCGTGGGGGCCAATCTTGAGCTGATCTGACCCTGGAGATGAGGCTGGGTGAGAGAGAGAGAGAGAGGGGGGGCTCAGGGCAACATGGCTCCGCACCAACATCAAGGATAAATGCACTTCCGCCCTCAAAGGCACAGGGGTTCAGGACAGGTAAGGCTGGATTTGAACTACACACCAGAGTAAAAAAGCGCTTGCAGCTTGGGATGTTACGATTATTTCATTTTACAATTAATCGCAGCACTAAACGCTACAATTACGTAATCATAAACATCACTCGTAATCATCATTTTCTATAAAAGACAATGTCTGAAACCGATCGTAACGAAACAGTTACACGTTGTCCGCGCGCTGCTTTTGCGTTGCTCTGTTTGGTTCTCTGTGAGTTCCAGAAGATCCGTGTCAGATGGGTGTTGGGTGTTTGATTTTGGGTTTTAGTCTTTCAAAAGAAACAAAAAAAAAACAGACCAAGCTTTGAATGCGGCTAAGCAGGACACGTAACACAGAAAATTAAATGTTAGCATGTCGTTTGCTATTTTCTAATCATGCAAGTATCTGGTTTTATGGCTCTTACATTGCAACGGGATGCGATCAGCAGCATCACCGAACGTTTCAAGACGAGGAAATGTTACTATTTATCTATTGTAACATTGTGAATGAAATCTGCTATTTTGTAAATGTACGACTCTGGTTGGTCTTAATGTGCAACGCGGTGCATTCATGAACACTTACAAGGGAAAAAATAAATAAATATGACTTTTTTGCCAGTTTCAAACATAATCAGCCCAGCATGGGGTCCATGGCTCTTAGTTGTCAGTGTGCAATAGTCCCAGTCGGCAGAAGAATTTAATTACAGTTATCTGATCTTATCATTTCCTTTCTTGTAATATTATGTCCAAAACAAACAGCTTTTTGTTTGTTTGTTTGTTTATAAATTCTTTATTCACTCATCTTTATATCATAGTTTCCAGAAAGACGCCTCTTCAAGTCCAGGTAGAGACGCCCTGTTCCCTTTTCCATCCGTTTTCTCCGGGAGTTGTCCAGAGTTAATATGTAGGATTAATTAATTCTTTACACAGCAGCAAGAATTTAGTAAGAAGACTTTTTGTTTAACTCAAATTATTTTATTGGTTATTTTGTATTTAAGGACACAGATACATCAATGAGACTTTACCCATTTTAGTGATTGAAAATCATGATATTCATAAAATCATGAAATTTTTTTTGACAATAATCATGCCAGGAGAATCTGTAATCATGACATCCCTACTCTCAGCTCTAGCTTTCCACTGCAGGCATGCTGACGCATTTCCGGGGTTTGTTGGAAGCCTGTGTTTCATCTCAAACTGGCTCTTAACATTTCAGCAGTCAAATCCAATTTCAGAGCAGAAACTGCATCTTGGACCAGAAAAACATGGAATCACCTTTGTTGGGAGGCTAAAGACAGGGTTTTAGCCAAGATTTGGAAAAAGAAATCAACTCTTCTTAAGCCAAAGAAGAACAAACAGAAAGAGCTCAAGGGTGGCATGAAGTCAAAGAACCAAAATACGCCAGAGAGGTCCTCACATGCCCAATCTTTTTTACTATTTTTTTCTGTAAGTTAGTTTCTAAATATTAATAGTTGGGATAACTGGAACTGAAGTCAACACTGGTGACTGATGTCCTGTGCATCACATTGCAACATATCATTCTTCTTTTAATATCCTAGTTGTCTTTCAGGAATCTCCTCATGGTTTTTCTTTTGCTTACAAATGGTTATCACTAATGAACACACTAATTCAATGTTTAAGCTTATTGGTAGCTGCTACGGTGCATTTTATAAACTCTCCGATAAAAACAACACAAACGTTTTTAAATATGTCCAACTGTAAGCACTGGGCTTTGTATCTGCTTCACAGAAATATAATAGTCAGAATGTCTGCTCTAAGACGGAGGCTGTAAAAGTCAACTGACCAATAAAGTGCATGTGTACATAACTGATAAGGGAAAACTTCCTGCCAGTGCTAAATTGGATGCGGATGTTTTCCTGCGGCATCAGGAAAAAAAACAAAAAAAACAGCACACACTTTACTGGCGGAAGGACTGTGGTGGTACAGCATAATTCTGGCAGTGGGTCATCACAGCTGAGTAGAGTTGTGCAACCACTTGCATGCATAAAATGTCTTGCATGCACATGTGTGTGTGTGTGTGTGTGTGTGTGTGTGTGTGTGTGTTGAGTGAGAGGAAGAATGTGGTAAGGGCATGCATGTGGGTGCTCAACCTCAGTGGGCAGGATGTGGGAGGAGAAGACCATCTTCAATGCATGTCCCCACAAAAACACACACATTTACACAAATGCTAGGACAAACATCATGCATACACTATTCAAATGCTCTAAACAATGCAAGGTTATAAAGGATTCCTGTAAGTTTTAAATCTGACCATCTTCAGAAATTTCCAGGGCTAATCAAAAACTCAAACGAGGCACGTCTGTGACCTCCCATACTGATGAGGCTGCTATTTCCCAACAAGGCCGCAGCTACTCCAGACAGATCTGCTGCTTCTAAAATAGCATTCCAATAACAGCAGCAAGGACCTGATCATAGCGTTGTCTTTATTTTTGCATTCTGCATCAGAGGCACATGGGAATAGTGAATGTCAAACCTCATTGTGTGTTGGTATTTGCTGGGTTTCTGGCTACAGCTCTTGCCTCAGGTTTACTTTTTTCTTCTCTGTGGCCCAGGTCTCCAACCGCAACATTCGGATGCCAAATCACCATGGTGACACCCTAAGAGGCTCGCTGAACCCCATGAACACCCCCATCTACCGCTCTCTAGATGCACCCCCCCTGCTGCCTAGCAACAGTGGTGCCATTGGATTTCCTGTATGTTCGGGCTGATTCCTTAAAGAGGAACTTTGCCACAAGAACAGCAAACCTTCCTCCTTCACTGCTCTTCAAGCCCACATA
The DNA here is from genome assembly GCA_036024015.1 of Craterocephalus amniculus. Lineage (NCBI taxonomy): Eukaryota > Metazoa > Chordata > Actinopteri > Atheriniformes > Atherinidae > Craterocephalus > Craterocephalus amniculus. Next base: position 5,577 of record JAVQJG010018703.1, on the reverse strand, counting down.
ACAAAGCTAAGTCAGATACCATGTCAGATGCAGGTCAGAACAAATGACAAGCTTTTGAAGACTAAAATATACTCATGTAAAACCTTAGGAGGATCTGTATGACTTCAAAATGATCTCAGCTTGTCCAACTCATGAAACAATTTAATAAACAGAAGCAAAAGCTAGAAACACCCTACAATGCAATAAAATAATCAGATGATTATTTCAGTTGCTTGCATGTTGACTGAATTGTGTTGTAAAGGTTGAGGCCACACATTTGTACAAACCATAAATAGAATCTAAACAAACATATTTCTGTTTCATGATGACAAAGCAATATCAGCATTTATATTTCAAAAAGGTGGCAATTACCACAGAATGGTTGCTCTACGATATGGGTGTTAGAGTGTATTTCTCCGTTTCTAGTCACTAAATGCACACTGAAGAACTATCCTTGTGTCTTCCCACCCACTTTACAATTTTAAGTAGAATAGGTGACTGACTTTACAGGGGAATGACCTAATATCTTATATTAACATGGGTGTGTTGGCTTCAACCATCTACCTATTGCCTTTCTTTGCTAAAGATAACACAGCATTCCTATAGACTGTACATAACCAATGCTGAGCGCCATTATGCAAGTACAGTACATATTGTCCTCAACAAAACTTTAACATTTAGAAAGGGGAAGTCACAAACATTCTAAATCTTGAAATACCAGCCCCAATCATACATGCAGAATAAAACTATCAAAGATAAAAAGGTACTGAACCTGATCGTGTGAACCCTGCCCACTAGATTCCATGCCCATGCTCAGAGAGACAGTCAATTATTACATGGAAAGGCAGAAGTCAGTGAGGGAACCTAAATGCACAAACCTTCAGGATGGTTTAAATAAAATCTCTGTCCAAATAATTCTTAAAAACATGTATCGGTGGACTAAGAACAGCTGGCGCGGCTTTGCAGTGGAAGGTGCGTAAAAAAAAAAGGCCTAGCACGTAAGGTGAATTTTTGCAACTAAATTCTAATTTGTCTGTTCTGAACTGGCTCCTAACAATCCTGTTAAGACTTACAGCTACCCAGTTAAATTCACAGAGGTAATTATGCTCGATTTCTTTGATTCACTGGCCGACGCCCACTTTATTTCACGGTATGACTGGCATTATTTAGAAAATCAAGGCAGGTGGTCAGCATGTGGATGGGACACATCAGTGCCAAAACACGCAGCTCGGTTTCAAACATCGCCTTGCTTTCTATTCATGAATGAGTGAGAAAACAGTGAAGACTTCACTTCTGAAAGTCAGCAAAACCAATATGTCCCAGTATGCACACCCAGACGGATTGAACCCATTGTTATCCAAAAATTCTCAACTGTGATTTCACTTACCGGTAGTCCCTCCTCGGGAATATCCCCTTCCCCAAATGGACGACACCCTGGAAGGTGGAGGGAAAGAAAGAGAGAAGATTGATGTGATTATTTTACCACCTCAAACCATGTAGTTGCTGTGTTTTGAGCTTCACAATGCCTTTGTAACAGAACACAGATTGAAATTTTGCTTTAAACGACACAGTGAAACCCTGCATCGCTCACAATCAACATCAATCACACACTTGTATAAATTTACACAACCAGTGGGATGCATCTGAACTTAGCAACTTTTGCACAGGAAAACTGCACTTTTAGTATTATTTTTAAACCATTTCACTATCGATGGATGACATATTCCCTGCTAAACTAGTTTGAAATTCACAAAGCAAATTCTCGCAAGACTTCTGCTTTTCTCTGCCTGTCGCCTAATGGGGAAATGAAAGCTGCTTTGTGTTTGTGGGGCACACAGAAGTTAATCTAATATGCACGGCTAGAATAATGCAACACCGACCTCAGTTAAAATGCCATGTGCCATTTCAACATTTTCATCTTCCCATGCTTATGATGGAGCAAAAAACCCATGTTTCAGTTATCATGCTGGCCATAAAATGTTTTGTAATTACAAGGAATAAATTTGGTCTTGGTCTGATGATTTAACAAGTTTATAGCTCAGATTCATTGTAGTTGTCCAAAAGATATTGTGATTTGATTCTTAATTTGTAAAAATCAGCAATGAGAAGTCAGTAAAGATATTTTCTTTAAATGACAGAGCAAGTTTTTTTTTTGTTTTTTTTAAAGGGTGACCACATTTTGCATCAAATGTGAGATGATATAAAGTCCCATTAAAAAAAAGTAAATAAAGCATGACATTTTATAAACAAGCCATTTATTGTGTGAACACAAGTGGAATTTAGATGAAGAAATTAAGTGACAACAGTCATGATTTGTGGTTTTGGTTTCAGTCACAATGATACCTGTCACTTCTTTTCACTTCTTGCTAAATCCAACAACATGGTCAAAAGTAAAACACAGCAACATTAACACTAGTTTCAGACGTTTTTAGATTTACTAAAAATGCCAAAGCATTCCAGATTAAGCCACCACTAGCCAGCAGTCATAACACAAGAAACCTGTTACAGGCACCATATGCTGAAGGTTGGTTCTTCAGAAACCAGCCTCTGAAACTTAGTTTGCCCTTTCTTCAGCTTGAGTGTAACACTCCATAACATAAATTTTTTAAGAGAGACACTGGATCCAGAACAAAATAAAGGCTACCTTTACCTCTTGGTAAAGATGAACAAGGAAACATTAACTTGGAATGTAACATGTCTTTTGAAAAACTCTTGCGTAACTTCAAACAAGAAAAAAAAGTGAAAAAAAAGGTTCCCAATGAATTCAGCACAACTCCGGTAGTTTCCATGTCATTTATAGATTTTAGGGAGTTTACATTCTTAAAAAAAAAACAAAAAAAAACACTTCTACAAAAACTCCAGCAGACTTTCAAAGAAACTTCTAAAAAACTGTTCCAATGTTCCCAGTTCATTTTCTGCTGACAAAGTGTCTGTGTGAAGGTGACTGGAACCAATCACTGTTTTCTTATTCCTCACACCAACTATTATTTGCTGGGGTCTACACACCCTTCACCCAAAGGTTGCACCCAAAGGCGCCACAAAAACCACCAAACAAGAAGAAACAAGGAGAACTACTCAGCAGGGACACAGAAGCACAAAATCCCCCACCTTCTCCCCTTCCATAAATGAATACTGTTTAGTACACTTCCAGAGAAACTTGATAGCAGAGAAAAAAAATGGGTTATGATGAAGAAGACGGGGCTAAAATTACTTCCATTTAAATGTTTTGGGAACATCTGAAGCACTGAAGCGATCTTTTTAAACTTTAGTTAATGGATTTATTAGAATCACTGATGCCTCGTTTTAAGCAAAGGGCCATTATGTCTCTTCCTGGATGATAAAATAACACCGTACTACATGCTAATGTCACCTCCGTCACAATGAAGACAGAAACATTCATTGGGCTTGTGTTACACATAGACTGTCACTCAGTCAGTCTGTGCTTCTCTGAATCATCAAGCAAGGTTTGCGCGTGCGTTAATTTCTTCAGAACGGAAAGAAAGAGGCCTCCCGCAGCACGACTCTGGCAGTGCGGGCCGTGAAGCTGCCTGTGCCATGTGCCCGCTGTTGCTATAGCAACAGAGGACTGCAAGACTGATATGCACACGTGCGCTTACACGCGCGGGCAAAAAACATATTCTCTCTCTCGCTGCCTCGTCTCCCCTCCCACACACATATTCACACAGCAGTCCAGCAGCACAGCGATGCAACAGGAATACAGAAGAACTCGCCTGCCTGTGCTGAGAGGAGGCATTACACAACACTGGCAGCGCACAGAGGATGCCAGGCGGACGGAGACAAGGACGGCAGAGGTAACAGAAAGAGAAAGTGCAGGCGCTGAGGAGTCCGAACCCACCATCATCTGCTGTAGTTGACATTCACAGAAAAGAGTTGAAGCATTCATTTGCAGATTGAAGCTGCTCTGATATAGGATAACCTTCTTCTTTTTTTTTATTTATTATAATTAAAACGGCTACCATTATTTTCTAGATTTTTCTGTTAAACAGTGGAAAAACTACCACCATAACTTCCCTTTGCAAGATGACATCTTCAAATGCCTTGTCTTCTTTTTCTTCTGTTTCTTTGTTAAGAGGCAAACTAATACAACTATATAAGGAACAATGAGCAGTAATTCTTCTGGTATTTTACTTCAGAATCATTACTTGTCTAACTAAATTGTTGAGGGGAAACCAGCTAGCTCTAACCAATCAATCGAACACTGTTGCGACAGCATTATCTGTATAGCTGCACAATGTTATTAATTCTTTTGCTTCATGTTAGCTTTGCAGGAAAAGCTGTTTAGAAACTCGGCCATGCAGTGAAATGGCCTTTCACCAAGACTTTGTGTGGACTTGTGCCCAGGAAGTTCTGATAAAGATTAGTGGGCAAGTTGCAACTGATTCCCAGCAGTGATATGCATTTATGATATGTTCTGCTGCACCTCCTTTTTGCTCCCCAGTGTTCCCAAGTCTAGAGGGTGAAACGGATTATTGCTCCACAGCCAGCAAGTTTTCCTCTTGTGTAACATGGGGCCTGGTGGCAGATTGCTGAGTTGACAACTCTCCCACTAATTGGATGACTTTGCACCCTTTGCCTCTGTACAGAAAATTACTGCTTATAAAGACTCAAAGCTGCCAGCTCAACCCCTCACCACGGCAACATCCACTTTCGACTTTGAGAGAAAGCCATAGAGTGATTGGGATTTAGCTTAACTAGTAGAGTGGCCGCCCCATAGCCACCCCTATTCCAACTCACTGTCTGGGCAAAACGTTGCACAGCCGGTCTCTACAGGAAGTGGCGAGATTATCTGCACAGGTGGGACTGATAAGATAACACAGCAGGAGTCATGCTTGGGTTCAGAAAGCAGGTAGTGGTGGAGGAGTCATCAACACTAATCAACACTGCCCATCTCTCCTAGAACAGAGGTTAGGTGAGCCAGTGCAAGGCGAAGATAAATAAGCAGAAATTAGACTTTAAATGCCCACCATTCATGCTATATTCAGTCCCTGAACTTATTTGCATGTGTTCGTTGCTTCCAATACACATGCAGGGATACGGTGCAAACTCTTAGAAGAGTCAAACTTATCTGATGATTTGTTGACTTGGTGGGGAATAAAAATGATGCAGGTTGATCTATTTGTTCCCTTTTTTAATGATAAGAGATAAAAAAATAGCGTTTTTGGCATTTTAAAACAGAATTCTGCTAAATTATTAACACAAACACAAACCTTGGTTTATATCTTCAATGGCCCGGCGTATGCCCCGGTCAAAGGCACGGGCATCGGCAGGGCTCTGGAACGTCAGGCCGAACTTCTTGTCATTGATCCTCCAGTGGTGGAAGATGGGGTTGACTTTGTTGTACACCAAGTCTCTCTGCAGGACACACTCCAAGACCACCTGAATACACACAATTTAATAGTGAAAAAAACCTATGTGCATTTCATGATGCTAGGAAACAGATCAGGCACTAAAATGTATGGTCCATCCATCCATCCATTTTCTGAACCGCTTAATCCAATTGGGTCGCGGGTGTGCTGGAGCCTATCCCAGCTGTCAAGGGGCGAGAGGCGGGGTACACCCTGGACAGGTCGCCAGTCT
>JAVQJG010018680.1:0-14484 GCA_036024015.1 Craterocephalus amniculus | reverse complement strand
CCTGCAGTCTGAGAGCCAAGTGTTCTCTTAGGAACATAAGGAACTATGAGATCTGTGATATACACTGAAGCTTGGTTGTGGAGAGTTTTATATGTGAGAAGAAGGATTTTAAACTCTATCCTGGATTTAACAGGAAGCCAATGAAGAGAAGCTAGAACTCGAGAAATATGATTTCTCCTGCTGGTTCTCATCAGAACCCTGGCTGCAGCATTCTGAACAGCTGGAGACTTTTCAGTGCATATTTAGGACAGCCCAACAGTAAGGAATTACAACATTGCAACAACCTCAGTTTTGTCTGAGTTCAGAAGGAGGAAATTAAAGGTCATCCAAGTCTTTATGTCTTCAAGACATCTTTGTAACCTAACAAACTGGTTCATCTCATCAGGCTTCATGGATAAGTAGATCTGAGTGTCATCTGCATAACAATGGAAGTTTATACCATGCTGCCTAATTATATTACCTAAGGGAAGCATATACAATGTGAAGAGTATTGGTCCAAGTACAGAACCCTGAGGAACTCCATGACTAACTCTGGTCGGTGAGGAAGATTCATCATTTACACAAACAAACTGAAATCTGATAAATATGACCTAACCAGCCTAAAGCTGTTCCTGTAATTCCAATAACATGTTCAAGCCTCTGTAGCAGACTGTTGTAATCAGTGGTGTTGAATGCAGCACTGAGATCTAACAAGATGAGCACAGACATAAGTCCTTTATCTGAGGCCATAAGAAGATCATTAGTAACCTTGACTAATGCTGTCTCTGTGCTATGATGAGCTCTAAATCCTGGCTGAAATTCTTCAAAGAGATTATTTCTGCTCAAATGGGCACAGAGTTGAGCTGAAACTACTCTCTCCAAAACTGAGGTGGATGTGGTGCTCGCGTCTCGCGTGCTTGTGGGGGCAGGGCCGTTTCTGACCGATTTGGTGCCCTATGCAAGATTTTAACTGTCGGCCCTTGTAACGCAGTAATATTCACAATAACTCTATAGAATAAATCTATCAATCAGTCATTAGAAATTTCAACAGAAGTCGCTCGTATATATATTGCAGATTTCTGTGCTGCAACAACACCTCAACAATTTCATATTACACTCTTACTCCAAGATTTTTTTGATGCAAATTCATTTTTATTTCAGACAGTGTTTTCCCTTTGCAGCAGCATGCGGGGTTCCTAGTTTGATTGCTCACCTGTGTTACTCCTCAGCTGCATCTTATTCCCTCATCTACCTGCTTTTAAGCTCCTCATACGCTTCATTCCAGTGCAGGTTCTTCTCCCTCTGTGACCATCAGCTCTGATCCGGTGTCGCTGCCTGCTGCTGTAAATCATCACAGTGTTTTGTCAGCTACGTTTGATTAATTTTGCTCCAGGACTTTTTGCTGTGGTCCTTGCCACGGACACTTTATGTTCAAACCTGTGAACTTAGTCAAGCACTTGGATCTTCCTTTGTACCGGCTATCAGCCATAACATTTATGTCAACATATCAGAGAGCTGTTTATTTGGCTGCTGCTGATGATGGAAAGCTGTGGAGACATTCTTGGATCATCATGGATCTCTGGTAGGTTTAACTAAGCTGGAGCTCAGATGAGCTTCTTTCTGTCTATTGGTCCTGATGCTGAAACTGGGCTGAGCTGAGACAGAAGAGCATATTATGCTGGAGGTGCTGGAAATATTTCTAAAGTATCCATAGAGAGTAAATGTATAGTTAACTGCTGGATGCTTACAGAATTTTTTTTACCTGTGTTGTCCAGCATCACAGCAGCAGGATGATGGTCTGGCTGCTGGTTGTGCCAAGAGGAGCTTTATGGATAAAAGCTCCTCTTGATAATCATTGATGTTTTTGTTTTTTTTCTAAATTTATATTTTTATTTCGTTATTTGTCCTTCATAATTGCCTATTACTGAATCAACATAATAGGCTATTACTCTGTCGAACCAGAGGGGAGAGAAAAAGAATAGAGCTGAAAAGAACAGAAGAATGGACAGAAATACTAAGAACCTCCCATACCAAAGCTGACAACCGTCAGGAGCAGGAATGAGAGCAGAGGCTGGCAGAGGGAGTCTGCAGCCGAACCTCCACAGCCTCGGGGAGCAGAGCTCAGCAGCACAGACTGATACCTGATGTTTAACCCACAGACCAGCAGGGAAACACAGACAATGTTTAAATAAGATTTCAGCCCCAATGATTTCTACACACCCACGATTCATTTAAAATGAGAGGAACTTACTGTAAGTCAACTGGATTCTAATGATTTAATGATTATAAACATCCTGCTGGTCAGAAGTAAGCTAGCAGGTGAACTCTGCTCCAACAGTCTGATCCACAAACCGTAGATCTCATTGTTACTGTCTTTTCTTCATCTTTCCTTATTTTCATTTTCCTGGCGCCCTTCAAACATTTTCCAGCTGAGAATCCATCATTCTCCAGGTGTTGGGATCCTCTCTGATGCCGTTCTGAACGCTCCTCGACTCGCGCTGCTCGCGCCCCTCCCTCGCAGGTGCAAGTAGAGCAGCGCAGCCCATTAAACAGGCCTCTTATAGAATATTGTAGCTCATTTTAAAGGAGCTATACCCAATATCACATCCAGCTAGTTTAGTTAGCGACAGCGGCTAGTTTTTTTTTAGCTTTGGCGTGATGGGTTAACTTTCGGAACGTCCAGATTCCGATCAGCCAGTTTTAGCGTTCCCCTAGCAACCTTGAATTAAGTTATGAAAGTTAAACCCATTAACCGATTAAGAGCGTCACGCCGAAGCTAAAAAAGAATCTAGCTGCTATCGCTAACTAAACTAGTCAGACGTGATATCGGGTATAGTTCCTTTCATTTGTATTATTAGTTTTGTCTTGTGATAATTTAGGGGGAATTAGTGTACGAGTTTTTTCTTCTCTTCTTTCTTTCTCTTTCTTTGTACGCAATTCTGCACCCCTTCCATAGATAGCGTCCTAGGCGTCGGCCTAGCTGGCCTATGGCAATCAACCACCCTGCCTGTGTGTTGAGCCCATTAGAGAGGACTGGAGCTTCAGAATTCTGGATAAGCTGCAGTTTTCTAATTGATTTCTTTGGCAAACCTGTAAAGATATTGTTACAATAATCAAGCCGACTAAAGATGAAAGCGTGTTTCCAGATCCTGCTGTGGTATCAGATCTTTCAACCTTTGTCAATTTTGAAGGAGAGAGTAGGCTGACTGTGAATCCTTTCAACATTTATGTCTGAGTCACATTTTAATATAAATGGAAGAATGCAGATGTTAAAAAATAAGGCCTGGGATATACTTGCTGCTGGCGTCGCCAATGTCAGTCTGGCACGTCGGCCGCTCTCGTTGACGTGTGCGATATTAACTTGACTGCTAGAGGTGCTCATGCACCATTTTAGTCAATGGACAGCACAGACCACATTTACGTGCACTTTGGCCACATTTACCGCATCTAATGGCAACAAGAGCTTCCCCTTTAGTTTCTACAGTAACAGTAAAGTTATTAGTCCTTCTTCCTCATTTTTAAAGTCCATTTTCAACTTGTTGTTAGTGGGAAAAACCCAGAAATACAACTGATGTGCAACTTGTAACTTTCAGAGTGCATACTCCACCTAGTGGTACCCTCCGGTGTTGACCATTTTGGCCACATTGTGCCTTCGTAGTTTACAGCAAGTATGCACACAGTCCAGAAAGAGCACTTGCAGGCACACTTGCTTACACAACAAGTATATCCCAGGCCTAAGAGGTTGCAGGAGGGAACCTTGGGGAACTCCACATGTAATTCCTGTTTGCTCAGACAAATATGACTGCAAGCTTGATCCACAGAGAGAGGGCTGATGACCAAAGTTTGTGCTCCACGAAGCCAAACTGTGAGCTGGTTCCACTGAGAGGTGCCTGATAACTGAAGGTTCTGACTCCAGTTCTTAACTTTGAACCTCTACAGTAGGAACCACCAGTTATTCCACACAAGATACAACAGAAAAAAAGCCATAACTTCCAGCCTTATAAACACAGAAATAAAAATAACCTACAGTATATTGCTATAATATATAAATATAATGTTCCCCAGTTAAAACCTTTATGCTGTTATACTTTCATGTCTAAAACATGAGTAGGGGGGTCAGATGGCATATTTTGCCATCATGGGTAAACATCTACCTTATTGTAAAGTTTCTAACAACTGTTAATCATTTTTAAAATTGTTATTTAAGGAAAGGCAACTTTTTCGTTTGACTCTTTGGCGCCATGTTTGCGTAAAACTCCTCCTACCCCCTTGTCGCTCCTCGCTCCGGAAGAGAAACCCCTTCATCTTATGAATGCGCAGAGTGGAGGGGAAGGACTAAGGGGGTGAACCGAGATTGGAGCTAAGACCCTTATATGTAAGGAGAAGAGTTATAAAAGGTATATTTAACAAGGAACCACTGAAGAGAAGTTAAAACTGTACAAATATGATCTCCAGTCATATTTCTCCAGCAGTTTTGGGTCAGATGAAGACTTTTCAGTGGATTTTCAAGACAGAACAATTTTAATTTTTAATATTGTTTTATCATTGTTGATGCTTTTGTAAATAGAGAGGGTGAAACATGGGTGGTCTGAGAGTCAAACTGATACAACAATCCATTTAAAGAGAAATGAATAACCCCAGACAGTCCTGTTGTACAGTGCATCACTCCAGGATTGTTTCACCACCCCGCCCTCCCATCTGGCTCCTGACCAGATGCTTTTCTCATCAAGCCCAGCCCAAACCATTACACTGATCCAGTCATTTCTGTCATCCATGCATGAGAGTCTCAGGATCACAGACAACAAGGAGCAACGGTAAGATTCTGAAAGAAACGCTTCATTTTATATCCGTATTCAATGCCTGAAGTAGTGCATGAAACCTGTTGGATCAAAGTTAGTTATCAGTTATCGATCTCTTGTTTTGAGATTCTGTTGGGTATCTGTTAGTTTGATAGATAGATAAATATGTACAACATGTAGTATACCTGTTGTTAGGATGAGTAAATAAAGAAATGCATGTACAGTGCACTCCATATATTAAGAAAACAGGTCCAGTACTGTCTGTCAGACAGATGAAGTGTTTTAGTTAAATGGTTTTCCTTTAACGTTCACCATGAGATGGGAGCTGTCTGAAGAGAAGGAGCACTGTCCAGCTTTTTAAGCAGACTTTCCCGTTACAGGCAACAGTTTCCTCCTCTCCAGGAGGAGATGTCTTTCTATCAGCACCAGGCTGTGGATAGTTTGTGTTTCATTCTTTTATAAATGTAAAAAATTGGCTCTGTGACATAATCACTACCTCCTAATGTTGCAATATTCCATAAGTTCTTTATTCAACTATTTAAATTCTCTTTGGAACTTTCTTCATTTGCAGATTATTCTCCTTTCACACATAAACAAAGGTTTGGTGTTTTGTTTCCTGTGTTGCTGAGGCAACTGGGTAATAATTACTAACCTCTGCAAAGACTGACCTGAAACAACCTATTTTCTATCATCTGTGCCTGACAAGTTTATATTTCAGTTTTTAATTGCGTTTTATTGACTTACTGATCACTTAAACACAAACAGATTCAAAAGCACCCTGTTTAACAAAGACCACCTTCTAAATCCCTTTATTCAATCTCTTCCTGGACGCAATGCTGCCCCCAATAAACATCCTGTGCTGGCAACAGCAGGATGGTGGAACATGTTTGGTACACAACTCTGCTGATATATTTACAATCTGTTGATAATGTTATCAGACGGCAACCACCAGCAGTAAAACGTGAAGCCTGTGCAAAGTGCCAATAGTCGCAGGTCTCCCGTCCTCCACTAGGGGGAGGACGGGATAGAGACGGGACGGGAAAGAGAGTCGATCCCCATAACCCACGTTTCCACTGAAGGGTGGGGTACGGGTCGCTATGGTTCGGTATATTCCTGAGTGCTCCAGCCTATCAGAAGCATGCAGGGTTAGAACCAGAGACCGGGTCAGAACCAGAGGCCGGGTCAGAACCAGAGGCCGGGTCAGAACCAGAGACCGGGTCAGAACCAGACCCTTCTGGTGTTTGAAGCCATTTTACTTTTTACTTTCCAACGTAGACTTACTGGTTAGGGCTGGGCGATAATTTTCCCCATATTGATCGATATCATTTATCACGATAAAATTCAATTGTTCTGTTACCTTGAAAAAAATTAAGATTCGGCATTTGAACTGAGGATATTGTTTATTGACAAATCTGTAAAGTATAAACTTTAAATTCTCTTATGTTAAAATATTGTAGTGATGATACTGAGATAGTGTCAGTAAGCAAACAGATAGCAGGTTCTCTGACAGGAATGAAACCAGAAATGTTTTTAACAGTTCATCTTTGAAGCTGTGCTGACTGGTTTTCTGCAGCACACTGAGGTTTAAAGTCAACTCTGTTCTAGCTGATGCAGGTGAAGCCAACTCAAACCAACCTGAGGATTAGAAAGTGAAAGTTAAACATGCAATATCACTCAGAAATCACAATAATTAACGAATGTACAACTTCAGTTGAATAGGCAAAGAGCGATTAGTTACCTGTTTAGAATCTAAGTAGGTTTCACACATCAGATACTGCGTTTCAATGGATTTAGCTCTGCAGGAAGTCCGCTTTAATGTCCCCCCCCTTAACAAACTTCCTCTTATTTCCATTTTCTCAAATAGAATTAAAAGGTTTCAGAATTTTAAACTTAACAGTTTGTTAATGAATATTAGTTTTTTGTAGAATAAATCAGTCTAGATGTGGACATCCTAAGAGACCGTTTTTTTACCAGGACCTCATTTATCAACCATGCGTAGGAAAGGTTCTTAATTTGTGCGTAGGACTAAAATTTAGAATGTGCCTGAGGACAAAAAATCTGAATTTATCAAGCATGCATACAATTTCATTGTACAGGGAAACCTGTTTCCTACTGTGCATATGATAATGAACGCTTTGAATCTTGAATCTTAAGTACTTTCTGATGATAAATCCCACCTGTTCTAAACCACCATGCTCGTACCATCAGACTGATCCAGCTCTAGTGTCAGCAGCCCCGACAGACCCCAGCGTGGAGCTCGCTGCTCAAATCACTCTGGTCTGAATCAGGGATCCAGTCTACCATCACATTTCCGTCCTCTCTCTAATGAGACCATTTATCCCAGCATTGTTAGAGAGAGGAACACAATCATTTCCTTTCTCATTATATGGCCCTCCTGATGGTCTGATTGTCTCGTGTAGGGCTGGGAAATATGACCTTAAATCAATATCACATTGAACTGAACCGATATACTCAATAAGTTAGGGATATTGTGATAGACTCATTTGACATTGGTGTTAAATAAACAACTAATTAAAATGATGTTTCTTCTCATTCATTCTTATTTATATCAAAGGGAACTTATTTCATTAAAATTCTGACCAAGTGGGAAAAGCACTCTTTGGATAAAAAAAACAAAACAATAGGTCTAACTTATTGTGACTTGTGTATTTCCGCATAAAATGAGCTGATTTTTTTAAAAGTAGGTGAAAGGAAACACAACTATATATAGTCATTTAATTAGTATTTTCAAACATATTCAAGAGGAAGAATTGAAATAATCAAATAACCCCACCCCCATTATATAACAGTCTAACAACACGACCACTATGGGGCTCAACCATAGATTTTTTTCTCCCTGCAGTCAAAAATCTCAGGCTTTATCTACATTCAGCAGGTGATTTTCTTCAGCCAACTCCACAGAATCAACAACTATAAGATACATTTGTACCAGTTTTAATGTTTTATACAAGCTTTAAAAATATATTTATAAATAAGTGTAAGTTATATAGTGCCTCCACTTCTATGTAGAAGACTGCATACATTATTTTGTCTCCCTTACTCCATCTGGATCTGAATATTCTACCCTGTAGTTTGTTGATAGATAGGAATCTGAATTTCCTTCCTGTAACGTCACTGTTTTCTATTTCTGTCAAACCAGGAAAATGCTCATTTTCTCTTCTCTTCTCTTCCTCTGCATGGGTAAGTATATTTAAAATACCAGTATCATTATTTTAAGCCAATAATCTAATGCAACTGGGTAGTACTTTCCAGTTCTAGTGCTGTGTAAAATAAAAACAGAGTAGAAGGGGGAGCCCAAGTTTTTAACTGTGAGATCCAGGAAGACGCTAACAGAATTTTACTGGCTGCTGCTATTTCTCTAACATGCTCATCAATCAGCAGAGCCAGAGCTAACCACATTTCCAACTTGATTACATCAATGTTACTCTGACTGCAGAGCATCCAGACACTATCATGATCTCATTACCTGGTAAAACAGCCACTGCTTTACCTTGGTGCCTCATACGGCTCCATTAACATGATGAGATAACTAAATGTTTACATGAAGCCATATAAAAATGCATCGCAAGACTTTAGTTATTTTAGGCCCTTATTTACATAAAGTCTCTCTAAACCGTTTTGTGGTTCTTTTTTTTATGATTTTTTTTTTGTATATGTTGCTGAATACCATGCAGAATACAAGAATGTGGGTCTATGGCAGTTAGGGATGGGAAAGGGGAACTAAAACTGGTTCCCAATGGTTAAATTCCCTGGAATCTTTATTTGTCTCTCTAAATGATTCCACTAACGGTTCCGCTAACATTGGACACATTTGCATGATGATGCCACTTACACGGAATGCCTCATATTTTTGCTCCAGACATTTCCAACATATCGTTGAGGGTGAAGTGGTCTAAAATGTGGCAATATTTCACCAATAAGGACATTAACAGGGTAAAGGCCCACTTATGCTCGACGCAGATGACGATACGCAGACAGACATTAATTGCGCCCATTTTTTTTTCTGCAAGCGCCAAGGAGCGGCGCTTTGCGCCTGGCACCATCTCCTACCACCAGTGCAGCGACTTTGCCGCAGCTCGGACTCATTACACGAGAATTGCAACATCGCTCGGAGTACCTCAGGTTTTCAGCTTCCCCCCGGAGTTCCTCCTGCCTATGTTTACTAATATAATCACATCATTAAATGCAGCTGCAGCACCAGCTCCTGTCAGATTTATTTTCATATTCCACTCTGCTGGCCAATCCGCTACTGTGTTACATTATTCAGATATCAGATATCCGAAAACACTGATGAAAACAAGATCTGTTTAATCATAAATATAATTCAAACAGTGCACTAACGTTACATTATTTATCAAGACATTATTTACAGAGACCTGGGCTGAAAGTGAGGAGACAAGTCCTTCAGCGTACAGAGCATTTACAGGAGAAGACAGCCGGGGGACTGGATATTTCAAAGTAAATGTCGATATAGTGTTTTATTGCTGAAAACAATCGGATCCACTTTGTTTTTCACCGACTGACTTCCTGCCTGAACGATCCCATCTGCTCTAGATTGACGAGGAATCCAAGCGGCAAGCTTGGCTGGCCTCCTCTTTAAGTTGTGTTGGGTGATAGTTTTTAACAGAAAAAAATGGGCGCAATTAATGTCTGTCTGCGCATCGTCATCTGCGTCGAGCATAAGTGGGCCTTTACCCTGTTTTTTTTTCTACAGGTGTTCAGGGTGTGTTGGTGGTAAGAAACAACTTTACAAATTTATAGGACCACCAAACAGTGTCTGACACTCACATCACATGGTGAAGGAAACTATGAACTCAGCACTACCCCGTAGCGGACGTAACCATAGCAACATAAAACAAACATGAAAGGATGAGGAGAACAACGCATGAACACGTTTGTGATGGACGTCCCCATCTACGTCCTTCAGGGAACAAGTGTGATGCTGTGATCTCCTTAAGGGTTGGATAAATCCAACACGCTGAAACATCTTGTTTATGTAAAACATCAAACAATCAGTTTGTTTTACGTAAAGATAATGCCCAACGAGTTGCAAAGCGGAGTCTCCAAAGTCCATTGTTTCTGATAGTGGAGCCCTCAGAGGGTATTATCCCGCTCATACCATGGTCATTCACTAAGGAACTAAATAGTAATTCTTTATTGTTGTTTTTTACCGTTAAAATGGTAAGTTTTACACAAGAAGTGGCCGAGCAGGCTATTTGATATCTCTCGTTGTGACGCATCGCCATGGTATCGGCTCTGGGCACAGCACCTGCAGCTCGGTCAACCGCAGCTGTTAATCTTTTTGTAAGAAATCACGGTTGAGGGTGAAATCTGATGGAGATGATGGAATGTTCAATGTTTGAATTAAAGTCCTGACTGGCACCAAAGCCATTTGTACTACGTATGTTCAATCACTAAAAGTGAATCAATAAAAAAATTGTTAAAGAACCGAATCGCTAAACGATATTGATGATGGAACTGGGATCACTCAATTCGTAACAATTCCCATCCCTAATCACATTGGTTCTTAAACTTCTTTGATAATTGTACCCCTTATGACAGTGGTTCCAGGATTCCTGGACCCCTAAGGAATGCCAAAAGCTTTGATCGTTCAGAGCCAAACAGACATGTTCTTTAAATGAAGAACATGTCCACACAGACATGAGGTGTATTTTTATTTCATTCAGTTTTTTACCATTAGAATGTTTCATTCGATGTTTTACAAGCCTGAAAACACTTCATTCCATTTCATTAAAGAAACATGTCTGAGAAATGACACACTGCAATAAGACAAGTAAGGATTAAACAACAGGGACCCATGCATCAGGTCATGCGTCATAAATGCATGACATGGAGTCTAGAACACCTCGACATGCAGCGCATTTCCATTCTGTTACTAGGGGTAGAAAAATTCAATCGTAAAATTGAATTTCAGGATTTTTTATTTCAAATTTTGTTTTTCTGTTAAAAAATCAAATATCGGAATTTTCTATTTCACAATTTAAATATCCCAGTTTCACAACTTATTATTATTTGTTTTTTTGTTTTTTCAAATGAATGCAAAGATTTTAAAAAAGATGTTTTAATTTAATTTTTATTGTTTTTTTTATTTATGTTTTTACTTGTCTTGTCAGGCATTAAAATAGCATAATGTTGTGTTGTTTTCCCCTGATAGAAATTAAGAAAAAGAATTTAGTAAAAACATTTTCATTTTCTCAACAAAAATCTGTAATGCCAAAGAGTCACGAGACCCAATCGGCAACTGAAAAACTTATTTTTCAGCTTTGTTTTTCATTATTTCTTTAAAAATCCAAAGCAAAAAACAACAATAGGGCTGATTTTACACTTTGAAGGTCAAATTTTAGGAAGTCAAAGTAGAAAAACGATCCACAGACAGAAAATGAGTTTGATATTTAATTTGTCAGGTTTCTGTGACCTGGAAGTGACCTGGAGTGATTCAGATTCAGATAACTTTATTAATCCCCTGGGGGCAATTCCGTTCACTATCATGGTTGTAGCAAAGGACACAACATTCTATACACACACAATACACACTGTCGAAGTAGGACTACTGGACAGGAAAGAAAGAAAGAAAGAAAGAAAGAAAGAAAGAAAGAAAGAAAGAAAGAAAAACAATAATAAGGTGCAATAGTAACAATTGACAAATGCTCTAGCGAAAAATGAAATAGATGATAAAATAGCAATAAATAAATAAATTAAGATCTGTCTCATGGATTTAAATGGCTTATGGCAAAAGGAATAAAGCGACTTGTTCACCTACTGGAGGCCAGATAGCGCCTCCCAGAGGGCATCAAGACAGACCTGTCTTTTAGGACATGATCTGAATGATAGATGATGATGTGCTTGGCATTCTGGAGCACCCGCCGGCTCTAAAGTGACTGGAGATCAGGGACATGCACACCTATGATCTTGCTCCAAGTTTTTACAATGCTGGTCAAGCTATTTTTGTCCTTTACGTATAAACCATAAAGCCAACACATAAAAGAAAAGGTTAAAAGACTCAATAAATGAGCAATAAAAGACACATAAAATGGGCTTAGTTACATTAAAAGAATTCATTTTACACAGCGGGTTAATACGCTGTTGGGCTTTTTTTGTGATAGCCTCCATGTTTGTATCAACCTTTAGTTTGGAGTCAAACATTGTGCCCAAGTATTTATAAGTGTCTACAATTAAAACTTTTTCACTGTGGATGAAGCTGATTAAATGTTTTTCAGCTTTTTTCTTTAAGTCAATGATCATTTCTTTTTTTTATCGCATTATGGTCCAGGTAATTTTCTCCACACCATGTGAAAGAGTCAGACAAGGCTCCGCCGTGGCCTGATTCAGGCCCATGCAGCAGGGTCAGCAGGGCACTGTCATCTGAAAACTTAACCAGATAGCTGCCCCCTCCCACTCCCCCCCCCCGTCCCAGGCTTGGCAGGGGTCAGTATACATGAAGTACAGCAAGGGTGAGATGATAACATAACCTTGAGGTGAGCCAGTGTTGGAAGTAACACAGTCAGAAATAAGACCGTTCACTAAAACCCGCTGGTTTCTGTAGGTTACAAAATTTAAAAGCAACAATAAAATCTGCTCCAAGAGATTAAAATAAGATGTTAGAAGTTCAATTAGGATATGAGGTTGCATCTAAGAAAAATGAGCAAATAAAATTCTTGCATGGGCCCCAGGTGTTTCTAGATGCTGATATATTTTGTCCAAGATGAGATCGTTGCGTCATCCACTCCTTTTCCTGTTGGTACGCAAACTGAAATGGATCAATGTTGCCTTTAATAGAGCCAAAGATGATTTCTTTGAGGATTCTTTCAAAACTTTTCATAAAGAGAAATGTGAGGGCTCTGGGCCTGAAATCATTTAGTTCTTTTGGCTGTTTAGATTTAGATGTTAGATGTTAAATGTTAGAGCTTTTCCTCAGTTTGGGAACATATCCACTATCGAGGCACAGCCGGAAGAGTAGGTTGAACACCCCACTGAGCTGTTCAGCACAGCGGTGCTGTGTTCTGCCACAGATGAAGTCAGGGCCAGCAGACTTAAGGACTCTCACCTTCTTCAGCTGTTTGAAGACACTTTTACCGTTTTTTAATCTTTTTTTGCTCAAGAGCCTTTTTTAGATTTGGACAGTTTTCATCTATGCCTGTCCTTTCAAACCTACAGAAAATGTATTAAAGCCATTTTGGAGATCATCATCCATGCCAGTAATATTAATGGGCTGTGTAGCTCATGGTCAGAATGATTAGGTAAAGCGCTTTGAGTGGTCTATGACTAGAAAAGCGCTATACAAGTACAGTCCATTTACCATTTAGGTGAAGTCATTGATTTAATAGCTTTCCAAGCTGCTCTCTATCTCTTTTAGCATAATGATTTCAACCTTATTCTTGTACTTCATTTTTGCTCTTTATTTCCCTTTTAACTTCCCTTGAAACAGCCTTCCTCTCTGAAAGATCACCTGAGGAAAAAGTAATTTTCCAAGTTCTTTAGTTACCCAAGGTTTGTTGATAGGATATATCATCACTTTTTTCGTGTGAATTTCAGAATCCGTTCAAAAAGTGATATAAGAAGAAATAGTGTCTGTCAATTCCTCCCTGTTGTCACAAGCTTTGGGGAAACAGTCTTTGAGGAAGACTGGTTCCTATTACAATCACCTAAAGAGCATCATTTCAGTGAGATACATGAGCTTGTCTAAAGACAATTGGGGGGAAATACTACCTTTTGTGCACCACAAACTTATAATGAGACACAAAAGTTCACAATGCTAGTAAAATACACCTCAGAACAACTTTTTCCAGCTTATTGCAAGATCTTGTAAGACTTAAATATTGTCTTGTTCCAAGAAATTTTGTCAAGAATATTTGTACTTGTTCCATTGAACATAATTTTGAGTGGATTCTCTTATGCTGAGACAGATGCGGACCAGAAACAGATAAAGAAACTGAAAACATGCAGGTTTCCAGGAAGAAACTTTAAAACAACTACTGGGAAATCTGACCAATTTAAATATTAAAATAAATTTCTGTCCACGGGTCATTTTTCTACTTTAACTTCTTCCAATTTTAACTTTATTTCAAAAGTGCAAGAAACAGCTTGAAGTAGCATTTTTTTTTAGATTTATAAAGATTTATTCATATTTTAAATTTCAATTTTGAATCAAATATTAAATGAACAAATGAATGACACAGTCCTAAAGTTTCAGTGTGATTGCAGGTTCAGCCTCTGCCAAAAAACAATGGGAATTTGGCCAGTTTACTGCCTGCAGTCTCAAGAACAAGAGTATCAGGTTCAAACATTATTAATAATATATTGCAATATATATGCTTCATCTTTAAATGAAAAGTTGATGTTAACTATCTCATCTGATTCTTTGGAAGGTTAAACTGCCATTTCCCTGAGTGTGAAGGCTCCCCGTCCTACGACTGTGAATTCATGACACCAAACGGGACGGTTCTGCACCAAGGATCAGACAAGGACTGTCAACATTTAATCGACCCAGATGGACCCATGAACTTCACCTGCATACTGAAAAGAAAAGGATTACGGGATGTGAGACACATCACCATCAAAAACAAAGGTGCGTAACATTACTTGCACACTGTGAACTGATGCATGCTTTAAACCTTTTGTTTTCCAGTGTGACTTCATTCAGCAACATCTGGGGATTATTGATTTT